>JAJIBD010002952.1:0-215536 GCA_021461705.1 Cryptotis parvus
TTCACTAATCTTCAAAAGTGTCCAAGTGACCTTATTTTATTTCCAGTCCACCTCAAAATTCCTTGCCACCTATTCCTCCCCTTGCCATTTTCAGTTTTGTAGTGGAAGGATTTGTCATCATTTCAAAGCTTCCATTCACTTGTCATGTTTTTCTATATACTACAAGTACATGAGATCATTCAGTTTTGTCTTTCTCCCTCTGACTTACTTTGTTTAATATAATATCATCCAGTTCCATCAGTGTTGCAGTAATCAGCATGATTTCATCTTTTCTTATGTCTGCATAGTATTCCACGTGCATTTATACCACAACTTTTTGTCATTGTATTTAGTCATTGTATTTTGTCATTGTATTTAGTTCCGATATCCTGAGAATTGTATTAAGGACTACTATAAAAATATATAAGCTACATCTCTTTTTAGTCAATGCTTTTGTGTTTGTAGGGCAGATGCCAAGAAGTGAAATACATATGGCAATGCTATTCTTACGTTTTTTGAGAAATCTTCATGCTGTTTTGTTGCAGGACTCCTAAGGGCCGCTGCATCTGCTCTGGATTGCCTCCCGAAAATCACTCCGTAGATAAGGGGTAGTCTAAATGTGGCAGTTTATCTGACCATGTATGCTGTACTAGCTGGTATAAATATTCTCCCATGCTACCACAATCATCGTGGGACTAGCTAGATCTTACCAGCATATTAGCCTGGCCACGTAAGGACACCTAAGTAATTAGACCAGAGAGAAATGCTGTTTGCTTCCAAACAAACAAGCATGGCTCCCTGATAAAATATAAAACTACAATGAAGTAGAGAGGAGACTTGTGAAGGCTTGGAGAAATATTTAACTGGCATTGGTGTTGATCTTTGGTACAGTGACATGCCATCTCAGAAACCCCCTTCTCTACATTTCCAAAGGCATTCCGGCTCAAAACATTAGCACAGTAAAGGCCCTAGGTGAGATGCAGGGAGGGACTACCTAAGGGCATTGGACCCTCCCTGCTTTCCATAACAATGGGAGGAAGGTCTGAGTTGCTGGGTGTATAAACTAGCTGGTTCCCGCTCTCCCGGGCTTCTTCTTCCCAGTGGGATCTCGCCTTGTGAGCGATTATTCCCCTTGGAAGTTTCACCGCGTGGTGGTCGCCATCTTGGCCTACACGTGGCTGGGGTTCTAGCCTGGAATCCTAAGCATCGGGTTTTTCCTTTTGCTGATTTGTATGCCTGAACCTGTGATAAGTAAAGCTTTTTAAAACCTCATCGGATTTCTCTGAGTGTTCATCCATTCCTACGCCGGCCTCGGAGGTAGAAAGGGAACTTCGCTTCCCGGCACTGTCGGGGACGGCCCGGAGCGCCCCGACATTGTTTTACATAGAAGCTGAACGAGACAGCATTGCCTCCAGTATTAATGATTTTTAAATGGTTATGCCACCCACCCAAACTCTGCAAACAGACCAGTCACCTACTAACTTGTACTATCTAGTCACCCAAGAACTCACAGTTGCAACCTACAATAGTCATAATGGTAAAGCAACGCAAAATTCCATCAAGCTCTGTGAGTGAAGTCACTGGTCCAGATGAGTCAAGCAATACCAATGAGTTGCATAACCTATCTGAAAAAGAATTTCGGAAAGAACTGTTAAGGATTCAAAAGGAATTCAAAGAAGCAATGGAATGCAAAATCAATAAAATACAAGAGGACATGATAGCAGAAGTGAGGAAAATGCAAGGGAAATGACAGGTATTAAAAATGAGGTAAATGAAATAAAAACACAGTGGAAGGCCATCATATCAGAATAATAGCTACTGAAGAAAGAATTAGTGATCTCGAAGACGGAGTTCCAAAGATTCTGTACACAACACCAGAAAATAGAAAAAAAGGCTCACAATTACCGAACAGACAACAAGAGATAATCGGGATGAAGCCAGAAGAAACAACATACGGATCATTGGGGTCCCAGAAGGGCAAGAAGAAAACCCTGATGAAGAAGAAACTGTCAAAGCCATCATTACTGAAAAGTTCCCCGAACTAAAGAATGCTTGCCTCAAGATCCAAGAGGCCCGTAGAATACCAGCTAAAAGAAACCCCAACAAGAATACTCCAAGACACATCTTAATAAAAATGACAAAAAAACTATAGATAGGGATAGAATACTGAAAGCAGCAAGATCAAAGAAGGAAATCACATACAAAGGGAACATCTCTAAGATTTACAGCAGACTTCTCTGATGAAACACTCCGAGCCGAAAAACAATGGTGGGATATTGCGAAAAGGCTCAATGAACTGCAGGCTTCACCGAGAATTCTTTATCCGGCCAGGCTCACATTCAGATATGAAGGAAAGATACACAACTTCATGGATAAGCAACAACTCAGGAACTTCATGGACTCAAAACCAACTTTAAAAAGAAGGACTGAAGGGTCTACTCTAATGCGACCAAACCCATAAGCACAACAAACACAAAAGAAAGATGGCACAAAATCCAATAACAATAATCTCTCTCAATGTCAATGGTCTAAATGCACCAATTAAGAGACACAGAGTGACAAAATGGATTAAAAAATTGAACCCAACATTCTGCTGTCTACAAGAAACGCATCTGAATAAGCAGAACAAACACAGACTCAGAGTCAAAGGTTGGAAGACCATTCTCCATGCAAACAACTCCTCCAAAAGGCTGGTGTGGCCATATTAGTATCAGATAATATAGACTTCAGGCTTAAAAAAGGTTAGAAGGGACAACGAAGGCCACTTCTTATTAATTAAGGGGTATGTACACCAGGAAGAAATTACACTACTAAACATATATGCACCCAATGAGGGGTCAGCAAAATACATAAAACAACTGCTAAGAGACCTCAAAGAAGACATTAACAGTAGCACAATAATAGTAGGAGACTTCCAATACTGCTCTATCAACGATGGATAGATCAACAAGACTGAAACTCACCAAGGAAATATTGGACCTGAAGGAAGAAATGGAAGAAAAGAGAGCTAGTGGATATATACGAGGGCTTTTCATGCCAAAAAAGCAGCTGCAACAACAACCCTTCAAGTAGGCCCCATGACTGTCCTCTTTACAGCCGAAGAGGCTGAACTTAGGAAAAGCTCCTTGCTTAGGACTCACCCAAGAAAATAGGTAAAGATGAGATGTAATCCCAGTAGTCCAAGCCAACGACAAGTGCAATTCCCTCGCCGCTTGCAAAACACATCTGGACTAATTCTGAGAGTCTTTGATTCTTCTTGTCTCTCTTATCAATTTGTGTTGTGTCAGCACAGCTAAATAACAATTCCCTCATCAATGGAAGGAGTCTACCCATCTCACCAGTCTGTCTGTGAAAAGACTTTGGGGACTATCAAATCAGACACCGTCTGCTACTTCTTTGTCACCATCTAGCCTGACATGCAAAATATGTCTGACTCTCACAACTGGGCAATGATGAGGCAGAGGTCAAGAACAGTTTCATTTTCATTCAGAACTGAAGCATTGCCTAAGAGAAGTTTGTTTATAGCATTCCTTGTGCCAGTGAAAATGCAAAATTTAATGGGTCCAAAGTCTAGATAGATTGTAAACTGAGGTTAGCTGTCTGGATAATTGGTTGGGATTCTCTCCACTGCAGGAGACACTGAATCAGCAGTTACATTTCTGGATATAATTCTCAAAGATTTGAAAGTAAAGTTTTGAACAGTTGTTTGTATTCCAGTGTTCATGGCATTATTCACAGTGACCAAAGGTGGAAATCCAAATTTCCACGCATAGATGAACAGATGAATACAATATAATATGTACACATGGAATGAAATATTCAACCATAACAGGAAAGTCCTTTTAATATATGATATAGCATGGATTCCTGCCCCTCGAGGTGTGGCAGGTGTGGCTGCAGTGCCCCGGCTGCATCAACAGGTGGCAGACAGGCGACAGGCTTGTCTACACCCCCAGGGCTCTGCCTTGTGGGCCCTGGATGGTTGATGGTCTGACATAGAAAAGACTGGGCCCCCTAGGATGAGCCCAGAGCCACGGCAGAGCCTGGCAAGCTACCCATAGTGTATTCAATATGCCAAAAACAGTAACAATAATGGACCTCATTCCCAACGAATGGAGATGTTACTGGCACCCACCATGGTGTCACAAATTGATGAACAACGGGAAGACAAGTGACAAGTGATGGCATGGATATACCTTGAAAGCATTATGCTAAGTGAATTTTAGATAATAAAAACAGACATATAATTCCGTGCAAGCGAGGTACTTAAAATAGACAGGGACAAAAGTCAAAATACTTCTAATGAATTAAGCAAGAAAGATGTCTTTTGCTCATAATACTGAGGTCAAGGCTGATTCAAGAGCTGTTTATCTCCTCCAGCTCTGCTTTATTCTCAGATTCATTCTCCTTCAGGACTCCATGTGTTTCACTCCTGAGGCAGAACAGCTCCAGCCTCTTGAGCTCAGTCACTGATAAAGGAGCAAAACGCCTTCAGTGATTGCTTTCAGTGCCTGAGAGCCCGTGACACTTTCCCACTCCCAAATCGATCACTGTGACCAGAGTGTGATGCAGACTGTCTCATTCCTTGCTACGTTTCTGGAGCCATAGGAGAGCCATAGGAGAGCCATAGGAGAGCTCCACGTGACTTGAGAGCTATGTCCCCCCTTCCCCAAGCAAAAGCAAAACCTGGGGTTGTTGCCTGTAGCAGAAATGGGTGGGGGAAGACACAAGAAACAAGCTCACATGACCTTCCCTTGGGTTTCCTGCTGCCCAGCAGTTGGCTCAGCTCAGCTGTTCTTGATCGTTTGACCATGTATATGACAGAGTGCTCAGTGGTTGAGGGTGGTCTTTGAATGCTTTCTCTCTGTCATGTGGCAGGTTCAACCTAGACCCCTTTAACTGCTATACAGACCAGCAGATCTGGGAAGCCTTGGAGAAGACGTACCTGAGCAAAACAGTAGGTAGCACTAAGGCCTGAGCCCTGGGTGTAGGATGCCGCCTCAAGAGGGGGAGCTCCATGCTTTGGGGGCCTCAGAAATTGCTCCATAAAGAGTACTTGGGCACCAGCAGTGAGCTGGGCATGTTCAGACTTAGCAGCCATAGCAAAGTCAAGGTGGGTCCCTAAGGGCTGATGGGATCCCCTGGGAGATGAAGGCAGCAAACAGAACACCAGAGGCTTTCATAGAGGTCTATTCTAGGGAGGGGGATGAGGCAAACGACACTTTGGTGGGGGCATTTCCTTCACGTGGGGTGTCCAGGTGAGCCTTATAAGGCTGGGGCATTTGAGTGAGACCAACTATTGAGGGAGGTAGCAGGATGCGGACCTTGGAGCAGGTATTTCAGGCAGAGACATTAGTGTCTGTGGGAGTGAGAAGGCTACAGTGAGGGAAGAGAAAGACCAGTGACTGGAGCACAAGGACAGGGGCTTGTGGGGAGCCCAGGGGCTCTGCTTAGGGCTCAGCCCACAGGGGCCTGCAGTCCACATGCTAAGACTCCCTGCCCACCTGTCTCCTCCTGATGCTGCAGATCTCTAAGTTCCCCAGAGGCTGCACACGGAAGTGGTGGAGAACGGCAAGAACTTCTCCATAGGAGAGCGGCAACTGCTCTGCATCGCCGGGCCCTCCTTCGCAACTCCAAGGTCAGACCCCGACTGGGCACAAATGGTCAGGGCTGGGGCTGGACATGAGAGTCGCATGGGCTGTTTCTCCCTCCGTCCCAGGATACTGAGCACCATGCTGTGATTCCCCCCAATCCAAAGGCTTCCTCATGTCACTAATGGCCACTATACTTGTATCTGGGGTGTCTGAGGGGCATGGCTCTGGGGCCCCACAAACCCTGAAGCTCTGCGACAAAGCTCTGTTGGCCCACCACCACCCCCAGGCTGGGCTTTCCCAGAGAGCTAAAAGAGTGAAAACATCTATTTGAGAATGACCTACTGCAAATTCTTTTTTAAAACTGTGTTTATTTGAATTAGGAATCAGACAGTAGTGGTTTTAGGTAAAATTACTTATTTGGGGAACAGGATCCTGAGCAGTGTATAGGGTGCCCCCGGGGCACTCTCTGCTACTTGGTCAACTGGGCCAGATGGTTTAATGCCCAGCCATGAAGTACTGCGTGGGCCCGGAAGTGCTGGGGGCCATGGAGGTGCTGGATAGGTCCTTACACACTCCTTAGATCATCTCTCCAGTCCCAACTTTCTAAACGTTTTTCTAGTAATTTTAGATATTTAACTACCTGGAGTAGGTAATGAAACTTTCACAAGCAAAACAACATGTGCACGTGTACACACACCCTCCCCAGTCACATAAGCAAACAAACACACATGGAGCACAGGATGTGTACGTAAAGATGTACACACTCTCACCACTCAACAAAAGTACCGTAGTCATGGAGTTACAAAGGATGCGTAGACGCGTGTGTGAGGGTGAGATGCATTTTGTACTCACACAGGCATACCGACATGCCCAAAGGTACACCAATGTACATGCACGCACCCCCACACCCCTTCCATATTCACACATATACACCTATACACACATCTCCACACAGGGACACAACTTTATACTCGCATACAGACCTGTATTACTCACACCCCTATGTACATACATGTGTCCTGATTTGCACACTTGTATACACGTATCTAGGCACTTACATTGCCGTATATACACAGCACACACATCTTTACAGTCACATGTATACATACCCATGTTCAACACACCTATGCCTGCACATACACACATACATGCAATATGCCTCCAACGCCCGCAGGCCTATTGCACAGAGCTGCATATGTGCACATGCTGTACACACACACACACACACACCACAGCTGCCATCTGTCTGAGCTGAGGGCAAGGAGCAGGCCTGCCATGTGGGGAGGGCAGTGTCAGAAGAGGGGCTCCCCTCTGCTTCAGAGGCTGAGTGAGTGGAGTGAGTGTGTGGTGAGTGAGTGAGTGTGTGTGTGTGAGAGAGAGAGAGAGAGAGAGGGAGGTGAGTATATGTGGCATTTCCCTCTCTTCTCAATTCCTCATGTCAGGTATTCTTTGTGCTGACTCTGCTTTTTCCATAGTTCTCATTAGGGCTGTCACCTTATGATGATGTAGTATCTGCGTATCAGCCACCCTGTGAATTACTCATGACACTCCTAAAAATGGCCTCCTCTTTAACAGCTGAGCTGGGAAAACCATACTCTCTGTGCCGGCTGTATTTTTCTAAACCACATTATCAATGACACACAAATGTGTAAGCAGGGATGTTTATGTGCACGACACCCTCTGCTCAGCACTGCAGGTTGTGTGCGTGCCCCCTTTGGGGATATTGCTCTTTTAACTCAGCCAGTGGGAAGCAAGCCAGTAAAACAGAAAGGTGCCACTGGGGTATTTTCGTTGTCAAGAACTGAGTTCCCTAGTTACTAACAGTACGCTCTTGGTTGAAATCTAGTATCTTCATTATCTATTGGGTACCTGGAGCTCAAAGTGGGTTTTGACTCAGTTCGACTCTCTCATGCCAAGAGTCTTGGGGACCATGTGGGAGTCTCAGGATTAACCCCGCCCAGATCTCGGCACCCAGGAAGGCTGCTTTCCCCCTCCCGTGTGTCTGCCAGATCATACTCATTGATGAAGCCACTGCCTCCATCGACGTGGAGACAGAAGCCCTGATCCAGAACACGATCCGGGAGGGCTTCCGGGGCTGCACCGTGCTGATCATCGCGCACCGCCTCACCACAGTGCTCGGCTGTGACCGCATCCTGGTCATGGGCAACGGCAAGGTGAGAGTGTCCCTAAGCTGGGTGAGGCTAATGCTTTGCTCAGTGCCCCCAGTGCCTGGAGACTGAGCTCAGCCTGGTCCTTGTCCCGTCCCCTTCTTTCTCCTCCTCCCAGGTTTTAGAGTTCGACACACCTGAGGTCCTGCGGAGCGACCTGGCTCCACGTTTGCAGCTCTGCTGGCAACAGGGAGCAAAGATAAAGGGGAGGCGGCATGTGGACAGAAGGCAGAGCTAATGGAGGTTCCCAGAGGGCAGTTGTGAGGCCTGCGGGTTGTGACCTTATCCAAGGTGGGCCTCCTCTCCAGGAGGACAAGGGAGGGGTGGGATGCCCAGGGCAAATTGCAGGTGGCTTTCCTCACCCTGTCCTGTGCCACAGCCGCCATGGGACCAAGCCTGAGAAAACTTAGCTGCCGTGTTTTCCCCAGGCTTGCCAGCAGATGGCAGGCTCTTCCCAAAAATGTGAACAAGGCCCCTCTAGCTGCAGATGTGACCAGAGGACGGAAATAGAGTCCGTTCCACCACTTCTTTTGGACCTACGGCCACCTTCTCTGGTCCCTCTTCCAGCAGTTTTCTCCCCTGGAACAGCTCCCAACCTCAGCTGCACATTGTATTCTCCAGAGTTTTTTGAAATAAATTTGTCCTCTCTTGAACATGTTTTGACTTCATTGGTTTGGGATGGAGATTTGGTGTTAGGAGTAAAAATAATAAACAATAATAACAGCAAGTGATGTGGGACCTGAGAGATAGAACAGGGTGTTTAAGGAGCTTGACTTGCATGCAGCCAATCCCAGTTTGAGTTCTGACTCACACCACATAACGGGAGCATTGGCGGGTACAGCCTCGGGGCCGCCTGAGAACTGGTGGGGTGGCCCATGGGATCCCAGGCACTACTCGTCCCAAAAAGCACTGCACATATTTTCAGTCCCTCACTTCAAACATATAAATTATTGACTGGGAATTGCTGGGAGAACCCACCCATGAAAGAGTAGAGAGCCACTGGCATGAGTTTTGAATAATAGTATTTTGAAAAATAGTATTTTGAAAACATCATTGGTAATGCTATATCTGTCATGCTTAAACTTAAATATTAAGTTTAATATTTAAGCTTGACTCAGACACACGGGGCAGAGCTGCTATGGGCTCTCCCTGTGCTCAGATGATCATGAGGTGCCCAGGAGGGAAGGTGAGTTCTAGCCCTGGCCCGCCATCCCAATAAAGTCTTGCAAAAAAACCAGAGGAACCCCCACACCATGAGGGCCGCCATTTTCAACATCCAAACTCCACAGCTAGTCATAGCTTCACCCAAGATAAAAGCCGATCTCTCCTCATTGACTCAGACATTTTGTGGCCGTGTGGTTTGTCAGTAAATGCACCAGAAGAGAGCCTACTACAGAGAGTATACCACCTGCACGGCAGAGCCTGGCAAGCTACCCGTGTCATATTTGATACGCCAAAAACCAGTAACAATTATAGACCTCATTCCCATGACCTGAAGGAATAGTCTGAGGCTCTTTGTTTTCCTGGAGTGAGTAGATACTCCTGGACTACACTAGCCAGGACGTATGGAGATGTTACTGGTGCCCGCTCGAGCAAATCGATGAACAACGGGAAAACAAGTGATACAAGTGATATTTAAACTTAAAGATTAAGCTCATGCTTAAACTAAGCACATGAGATTTTTTTTTTTTTTGTTAAATACTCCAATCAACCAATCAATACTGTCACTGGAGATCCCAGCCTTCGTATAACTCAAGCACTTGCTGGCACTTGAAATTAACTTTGGGCCATCACACTTGCCCATGGCACTTTTTTGGGATTTGTTTTGTTTGGGGGCTATATTCAGTGTGCTCAGGGGCTACTGTGCATTGGAGTGACCCTGATAGCGCTGAGGAACCATGTGTGGCGCCACGGATCAATCTAGGGGAGGGGTGTGGGGCAGAATGCAAGAGAAGAGCCTTCACCCCTTACTATCTCTTTGGCCCACACTGCCCTGAGTACTTTTTAAGCCACTGAGCTGTCTTCCGGGGTCCCCAAAAAGGTTCTAAACAATTCTATATTTCATCCTCTCATCCTATATTTGTACAACCTTTGAAAGTCACATGTGCTAATGTTCTTTCACCAGAAACTTTTCCTCCATCCCAAAATCATCAGGGCAGTGACAAGACTTGAAAAAGTCAATTCAAGATTCTATCATGGCAGAAACAAAAAGTGAAAGAGGGCAGCTCGTTTTTGTATTTCTTCCTTCTTCTTTCTGTTCTGTCTCTGTCTCTCTATCTCTGCCTCTCTCTCTCTCACACACACACACACACATGCACACACATTTCTTTAAACTTCTTTCACATTTGGTCCTCAGAGCCCCTCCAGGAGTGATCCCTGAGTGCAGAGTCAGGAATAAGCCCTGAGCACCTATGGGCATGCCCATTCCCAACGTTTTGTTTTTGTTTTTTGCTTAATTGGAGAAAAAAGGGAAAGGAGGGACTGGAAAGATAGTACAGGTAAGGCTTATTCACTCTCTCCCTGAGAGAGAGAGAGAGAGAGAGAGAGAGAGAGAGAGAGAGAGAGAGAGATTTCTGATTAAATCTGACTAAGGTTCATGGTAGGGCTGAGGCTCAGCTGTCCCCTGTCCCCCGGCTCTGAGCTCAGGCTGCAGGAGAACCTCTGAGTCTCTCCCTCATGCCACCAGTTTAGCTGTCGTGGAAGTCGGGGTCTGGTTTCCTAAGTCCCCTCTGACACAGCTGTTGGCTGCTTCTGCTTCTTTCCCACCTCAGTCTCCCGCGTGCCACAGCTTCCTCCTGGTTGCAGCTTTCTTGTAGTAGCAGACTGGCGGGTACTTCAGGGTGCTTTGGCGCTGTGCACGTTTGTAGGCATCACTGGTCGACCATCTCTGAAGCTGCTTGTGTGTCTGTACCTCCAGCTGCAAGGTCTTGTGGGGATTTCTCTGCCTCTCAGAGTAGAGTCTGAGCTTGCCGAGAGCTTCCCTGGCTCTCCTGGATGATGCTGGGGTTCTCTTTGAGCTGCCCCACTCACAGTCCTCCCTGGCAGGCCCTTACACAGGTCCAGCCTGAGTTGTGTTGCCCTGGAAGCATCGTCTGTGGCTGCAGCCTCCGTCATTCCAAGGCGGATGTTGCATCAGGACTGTCTGTAGTGTGAGTGCTGCTGTGATGGCTGTTTCCGACAAAGCACACTTTGTGAGCAGTTTGTTCACACTTTTCTCATTGTGGTGCTGAGTGCGGGTGGGCGTGGGATTCATCCAACTGCAGGCAAAACCGAAGACCCCATTGGCACCACCTGAACTGCCAGTGGCGAGCACAGGCTTCCTGCACTGAGATAACCACCGGGCAGTCTGCACCGGAGTCTGGATGGAGCTGTCAGGCAATTGTCACATGTTCCTGCAGAGCTATTCATCCTCAAGTCTCAGTTTTCTGATGGACAGTAACGGAAACACAGTCTTCCAGCATTCAGGATGTGGAGCCAAGGAAGGAACTCCCACACTGTTTGTCAAGAACGCTGAGCACTGCTGTTCTCTGCAGCGAAGGCCAGGGGTGCTGGCAGGACAGACAGGGCGTGTCGCAGCCACCAAATACATGCCCTGTGCTGAGATGCACCGTGGTGCGGTTAAAATGGGCTGAATTGGAGTCTCAATGAGCAACAGCACAAGAAAAAATTCGACTGGTGGAAGTCACCGTCACTTGGCCAGTGGAAGCGTACATTCATTTACATTAACTAAGTGTGATGCCTATAGGGCAGAGACTAAGCCGGTCACATGCTGGCCAGGGACACACTTTGCCTCTTTAGTCCTCAAAGGTTGCCCGCTGTGGTTCCGCATCACTGGCTGCTCCGGTAACAGTCCTCTCTATCCCAAGGCCCCCTGCCTCTTCTCTTCCTTATATTTGAGTCACAATTCTCTTCACTACAGTCAGGTCCCTGATTACTCATACCCGTTCCCCCAGCTTTACTGTTTAATCAAGTGTGTGTGTGTGTGTGTGTGTGTGTGTGTGTGTGTTTATAAGTATATGATTCTTGAGCTCTTTGTGGAAGATGTCACCCTTTGCTGAGACTAAAGGGTAAGATGGTGTGGGTTAAGCCTGAGCATCTTTCATGAGTTTGTTTTAAAAATTTATGTACAATTTTTTGACAATTTAAAAGATTTTATGGTAAAATTAAAAAGCTTATATGTGATATTCTAAAAATAAAAAAACAATGATAACAAGAGAGTATAGAACTTTATTTTATTTACTGATATTTGCTTATATTTATTGCATATGGGTATATAGTTATACTTTCAATTAAATCCTGCTGTGGAGGAGAGCAGAGTATATTTTTAAGTGCCCAGAGGTTCTGAAGATCTTAATACATTCCCAGAACTAATTTTTCCTTACTGCAAATTTTCACACAAACGACCTAAATTCCAGTGTCAGCAGGGACAAACCAAATTCAGTAGCAGCATGACAGAAGTCCCTGTTCTCCAGCGCCCAAAGAGAAACACAGAAAATGAGCTCTTCAAAACACAGCCACTAGGTGGAACCAGAAAATCACGTTGTGAGACCGGAAGGTCTTGCTGGGCGGGGCAGGTTGGGACAATGGTGGCGGAAAGCAGACCCTGGTTGAGGTGTGGTGCTGGAATGTTTTATGCACGAATGAACCCCTACATTAATATTTTGTAAATCAGGATGCCTAAAAAAATTAAAAAGAGGTGGTCTTCACATTGCTGAAGGGCAGTTCTAGAAGCGATTCCAGGGGGCAGCCCAAATCTAGGACACAGTACCCTCAAGTTTTTAGAAATGTACCAACCAGTAGAAGTGGCTGTCCTGAGGGGAAAGGGGACCCAAGGCTGGGAGCCTTTCATGACTTTGAACGATTTCTTTGAGAGGTTCAGCTTTTCTATCCCCAAGCTTGAAGAAGGCAGAGATTCTGGGTGGGTGGGCAACGGGATAGGACAACTTCTAGGGGTAAATGACTCTGGGCACAGGCTACTCTGACGGTTCTCAGACTGATGGCAGAAGAGCCTGGGGGGTGGTTGGGGGGGGCGCTAAAGGACAGTTTGCTGGACCCCATCTTGTGCTTTCTGATTCAGCAGGTCTTAGAGAATTTTTCTCTAACAAGTTCTTAGATGATATTGACGATGATGATTTCCATGACACCACACTGGTTTTTTTTAAAAAAAATTAAGTCACTGTGAGATAAACCATTACAAAGCTGTTCATGATTGAGTTTCATCCATGCAGTGTTTCAACACGATTCCCTTCAGCAGTGCACATTTCCCAACATCAGTGTTCCCAGTTTCTCTCCCCTTCACGACCTGCCTCTATTGCAGGCACTTTTCTTTGCTCTGTCTCTGTCTCTTTCTTTGTGTCTCTGTCTCTCTCACTATCTCTGTCTGTCTCTGTCTCTCTGTCTCTGTCTCTCTATCTCTCCTTGTCTCTCTTTCTCTCTGACTACCAAGAAGAATGCGATTCTCTTCCCAATGGCCTTGAATGCTCCAGGAGATCCTGCCGAACCCCAATATCTGCTGGGGATCCACTGAACCCAACAATCAATAACTTCACAAATGATGATGAGCACTCTTTCATATGCCTCATTAGTTATCTGCACATTATCTTTGGGGCAGTTCTGTTCCTCTCCTCTCCATTTGTGGATGAGGTCATTGGTTTTTTTTGTTGCTGAATTTTGTGAGTGCTTTATAATGAGTACTTTATAAATCATGGATATTAGTCCTTTAGCTGATGTTCAAATGCTATATGTGACTATTTTCTCCAACTCAGTAGGGTGTTGTATTATTATAACTTGACTATAATTTTTTGGTGAAGACTTTTGATTTGATGTAGTCTCATTTTTTTTTTTGTTGTTGTTTTTGCCTCTGTGATCATCTCATTGAAGATATCTCTGCAATCATTTTCTTGGAGAATTATGCCGATTTTTTAAAATGTATTTTAAAAATGTTTTATTATACCACCGTGAGATATACAATTACAAAGGTGTTCATGTTTGGGTTTCAGTCATGCAGTGTTCCAGCACCCATCCCTCCACCAGTGCCCATTTCCCACCAACAATGTTCCCGATTCCCTCCCCCTCCCCGAGCCTGCCTCTATGTTTTATGAAGTCTTTGCCTAATCTCAAGGTTTTTAATCCACTTTAAGTTTACTTTTGTAAATGTGTGAGGTACAGTTCTAATTATGTATCTTAAAAAACATATGGTTACCCAGTTTTTCTAACACCATTTCTTGAAAGCTTTTATTTGCTCCATTTCATATACTTAGATTCTTTAAATTTGGGGGGTTTAACTCAGGACTCTCAATTCCATTTCATTGGTTTGCAGGTCTATCTTTAGTCTAGTACCATGCTATTTTGATTATTGTAGCTTTGTTCAGAGTTGGAAAATGCAGTGCCTTTCAGCTTCTTGAAAACAAATGACTGTTTTCATGTTGCCAGGAAATAGTTATAGTTTGATTTCTTTGTTTCAAATCTGAATGTATTTGGTACCTTTTCCTGATCTGATTGCTGTACTGAGGACTTGCAAAACAATGTTGAATAGAGTGGTGGCAGTGGACATCTTTGCCTTGTGTCTGATTTCAGGGGATTGGCTTTCAGTTTTTCACCACTGAATATGATACTGGTTATGGATTTGTGTGCTGAAGATGGTCTTTTTTATCTTTTATCTTTACTTTTATTGATATGGTGTGTATTACATTACACACATATTATTACACATATTATTACATATTGGCTCACCTTAGAGAGAAGCCTATTTCAAGTCTAGTTATGCTGGTCTTGGAGGCTAATATCACCCAGCTTCCGTGGAGATGGAGCTGGAGTCCCTTTCCCCCCCTTTGTTCCATCCGGGAGGCCTGGTGGACCCGCACACCGAACTGCTCCCAGGCTGTGAGCTGTGAACCAGAGACACAGATACACAGGGCAGAGCTGCTACTGGCTCTCCCTGTTGCGCACAGCTGCTTCGAGGCCACTCAGTACATCAGTAAATGCAAAAACTCAGAGCACCCGCATGACAGAATCTGGCAAGCTACCTGTGTCATATTTGATATGCCAAAAACAGTAACATAATAGACCTTATTCCCATGACCTGAAGGAATGTTTTGAGGCTCTTCATGTTCCTGGAAGGAGCAGAGGCCCTTGGTCTACACTAGCATGCGACAGGGACAAATGGCAATGTTACTGGCGCCCGCTCGAGCAAATTGATGAATAATAGGAAGACAAGTGATACAAGTGACTACACATATTTTATTGATATGGTGTGTACATTATACTATAGTTGATTTGCATATGTTGAGCCATTTTTGCATCCATGGAATGAACCCCACTTAGTTATGGTATATCTTTTTGATATATTGATGGACTTGGTTTCTAGGATTTTGTTGTGGATCTTTGCATTGATGTTAATCAGGGTATTGGTTTATAATTTTATTTTTTAGTAGTAACTTTGTTTTATATTTCAGTATAATATTGGATTTATAGAAACTATTAGGGAAGATTACTATTTCCTCAATGCTTTGGAGGAGTTTGAGAAATATGGCGCTAAGTCTTTGAAGCTTCGATAGAACTCATTAGTGAAGCCATCTGGATGTGGGCTTTGGTTCTTGGGGAGATTTTTAATTACTGTTTCAGTTTCTTTACTAGAGTTTAGTCTGTCCAGATTTTTCTGTTTCCTCTTGGTTTTATCTTGGAAGTTTGTATAATCCCAAGATTCGTTTGTTTCTTTTTAGGTTCTTGAGCTTTGCAGCATAAAGTTCAAGATTTTTTAACTTCCTATGATTCTAAAAAAAATTTCTGACATTTCTATTGTAATACTTCCTGTTATCTTTGCTTCTATTTATTTGTTTTCTTTTTTTTCTTGGTGAGTCTACCTGCAGGTTGTCAATCTTGTTTATCCTTTCAAAGAGTCAATTTTTAGTTTTTCTGACCCTCTGCACTGTTTTCTAATTTTCTATGTAATTAATTTCCAATCTAATTTTTGTTATCTTCTGCCTTCTACTTGCTTTGAAAATGCATTTTTTTATCTTTCTAGTTTCTCTAGCTAAGAGGTTAGATTATTGATTTGAGCCCTTTTCATTCTCCTATGCTTTGAGGAATCTTTAATTTATTCCTTGATTTCCTCTTTGATTCAATTATTATTTAACAAAAAGTTGTTCAATTTCAAAATGTATCTTTTCTCAACTTTCATTTTTATTTTATTTTTTTATTTTATTAAATCACCACATTTACAAAGTTATCCATAGTTTAATATTAGACATACTATTTTCCTGCACCAATCCCTTCACCAGTGTCATTTTTCACCAGGGTTCCCAGGTAAGGGTTCACCCCGACAATGAGAGGCACATTTTAGAGTTTGGCTATTGATGTCTGGAGCTCATTTTCTAGTGCTGTTCACTCTGTGATTGGATATTCAGTTATATCACTCTGCACCACCAGTGTACTTTGACACCCCTGGTCCTATTCTTCATTGTTTCCTGGCTATTTCTTCTTTCCCCCTCGATTTCTTTCCTTCTCTGTCCTTCTCCTTGCTATACTCTGGAGCCAAGGGTGATCTAGGCATCCTACCTTTTAAACACTGCGTTACCTCCTCCAGTTCTATATACCATGTATCGGTAAGATTGCTCCGTGTTTGTACTTCATCTAGTTTACTTGATTTAACGTGGTATTTTCCAGTTCCATCCAAGTAGCAGTGAATGGCAAGATTTCATCATTCCTTACTGCTGTGTAATTTCCATTGTGTATATATACCACATCTTCATGAACCACTTATCTATCCTTGGACACCTAAGTTGATTCCAAATCTTAGCTAATGTACTGAGTGCTGCAATGAAATAATGGTGTACATAGGTCTTTGTGAGTAAATGTTTTGGTAACTATCCTGGGGATAGAGACACAGAAATGTAATATATCAAATAAGTTCCCAAAGAAACTTATTTGTGAACACACACACATATAACGTTCACAAGTAAATGAATATATAAGTTCACAAATATATTAATATATATATATAAATATATATTAATATATATTATATATATTTGTGAACTTATATATATATTCATATATACCAGCTCTCCCTGTGCCCATCCAATCACGAGGTACCGGGGAGGGATGGTGGGCTCTAGCCCTTGGCCCACCACTCCAGCAGAGCCTTGCAAGAAGCCAGACGACCCCCACTCCATGAGGGCTGCCATTTTCCACATCTGGACTTCCCTCTCTTCAGAATTCCACCCAGCAGAAGAGCTGATCACAGCCCACTCACGTGGCCGCTTGCAGTTTATCAATAAATGCTGGAGGTCAGAGGTGACAAAAAGAGTATGCCACCCACACGGCAGAGCCTGGCAAGCTACCTGTGTCGTATTTGATATGTCAAATACCAGTAACAACTATAGACCTCATTCCCATGACCAGATGGAATGGTTTGAGGCTCTTTATGTTCCTGGTGCAAACAGATGCCCTTGGGCTCTACTAGCATGAGCCAGGACATATGGAGATGTTACTGATGCCCGCTTGAGAAAATCGATGATGAACAGGAAGACAAGTGATATATATTCATATATTTGAATCAAATACGTTTCATTATATATATATATATATATATATTCAGGTAAGAAAAGTAAATTAGGGGACCCAAATTTACCATTGACATTACATATATGTCATATATGACATTATATATATGTGTAATGTAATGTCAGTGGTGAATTTGGATGCCCATAATTTACTTTTCTTGCCTGATTACTGTTGTTAGGACTTCTGATACAATGTTGAATAAGAGTGGAGACAGTGAGGAATTTCCCCTTACTCCATCCTTTCACTGAAGAAGTATTATCAGTTTCCCTCTAGCATCACTATCACTATCACTATCTTCCTGTTGATCATCTATTTGCTAGAGCGGGCACCAGTAATATCTCCATATATCCTGTGTCATGCTAGTAGAACCCAAAGGCATCCGCTTGCTCCAGGAACATAAAGAGCCTCAAGCCATTATATTCGGTCATGGGAATGACCTAATATAAATGTTACTGGTATTTGGCATATCAAATATGACACAAGCAGCTTGCCAGGTTTGCCATGCGGGTGGCATACTCTTGTAGTCACCTCTAAATAAAGCAATTATTGATGAACCGCGTCTGCTAGCGGCCACGTGAGCTGGGCTGTGATAGTCTGGTCTGCATAAAAACGGATTAGATCAGTTATCAAATAACTGGGAATCTAAACCTCCAAACTTAATGCACATAAAACTCAAAGAATATGGACATTCCTCCTAAAACTAGATATTGAGCTCCCACTTGACCCAGCAATACCACTCCTGGGAATATATACCCTGGAAACCCAAAAACACATAGCAGAAACACTCTCTGTACTTCTTTATTCATTGCAGCTCTATTCACAATAGCCAGAATCTGGAAACAACCTAAGTGCCTGAAAACAAGGACTGCCTAAAGAACTTGTGGTACATCTACTCAATGGAATACTATGCAGCTGTCAGAAAAGACAAAATTCACCTGCAAATGGATGGACGTGGAGAATATGATGCTGAGTGAAATTAGTCAGAATGAAAAGGATAGATACAGAATGACTGCATTCATTAATGGGATATAAACATATACCAGTGTTCTACTAAGTGTGGGAAATAGTAATGCCAGACTAGAACACCATTGAATATATACAAAGAGACTTACATGATAAACCCTAAATGTCTGTAGGGCAAGTCACAATGTGTAAAAGAAGAGAGAGTGATACAGAGACAGAGATAGAGATTGAGAGAGGCAGAAAGAGAGGAAAATAAAAGGTGTCTACTATAGAGGAAGGCTTGGGGTGGGAGGGAGGGAATGTGGGGACATTGGTGGTGGGAATGGTGCACCGGTGGAGGGAAGGGTGCTGGAACACTGTATGACTGAAAACCAATTATGAGCACTTTTGTAATTGTATATCTCATGGTGGTATAATAATTTTTTTTTTTTTTTTTTGGGTCACACCCGGCAATACTCAGGGGGCTACTCCTGGCTCTGCACTCAGGAATCACTCCTGGCGGTGCTCAGGGGACCATATGGGATGCTGGGGATAGAACCCAGGCCGGCACAGGCTGGCCACGTGCAAGTCAAACGCCTTACCCGCTGGGCTATCGCTCCGACCCTAATAAAAAAAATTTAAAAAAAAGAACATTGGAGAAAGAAAAGAACTCAACTGCAGTGTCAAACAAACAGAAACCCAGACAAGTGCTCAAGCCCATCAAAACTCTTCAGCTTGGTAGATAAGAACCTGAAATCAACTTTAACTGCATTGGCAATAGAAAGTAAGCAGTTCTTGTTCAGATTATTGTCCTTACCATGCAATGCTATCTGGATATGATGGGAGGGAATCATCAATTAGTCACACTGTTTAGTTTCCTGTGATTTATGGGTGTATACTGCCTGTGAATTAGGACTGTCAGATCCTACCTGCTCCAGTGTGAGTGGTGCATTCAGTAATACTTAGGGGTTTGGAGGATTGTCACTGATCTCAGATGGTGCAATTTCCTGGTATAGGGACAGTGGCAGTATGCAGGAAACCCTCAGGGTCCTAGACACAAGACTGTCTGGTGCCCTGCTGTGGTGAGACGGTGGAGTCTAGCAAATTCCTGACTCTGGAAGAAACTCACACCTGAGTTTGGAGGGTCAGAGCTAACCTCAGAGAGGTGAAACTCACTGGTCAAGGAGTGAGGGTGGTAGTGATAGATGGGAGGGTCCCAGAGTCCCAGGCACAAAGCATTCAGTCCAGTGCCTGGCCATGGTGAGAGAGTGGGGCCAATTTTCTTTCTATGACTGATTTCTATTTTTGTGACTGTGTTTTCTTGGTATGATTTACATTTTTATATTTTTTGTGATTTTTGTGGATATTCAACTTGGTCAGCATGTGATCTGAAGAATGTGCAGTAGAAAATAAGTAATCAGTGATTTAGGTCCTGATTATATTTATTTGACCTGATTCCTTCATTTCTTATCTAGGGTTCTTGCTTATTTATTGATGTTTTGCCTGGTTGATCTTTCCCATGATGGGAGTGGTGCTGAAGTCTCCCATCACTATTGTGTTAATCGTTTATCTGTTCTAGTTGCTTTGTAAACTTTGCTGCCTCTTCACTTGGTGCATATTTGTTGATGAGAATTAAGTCTTCATGACCTATTGAGGTTTTTTTTTTTTGCTTTTTAGGTCACACCCATCGATGCTCAAGGGTTGCTCCTGGCTCTTTGCTCAGAAATTACTACTGGCGTTGCTCAGGGGACCATATGGGATGCTAGGGATCAGAGACCAGTAGGCCGTGTGCAAGGCAAATGCCCTACCTGCTGTGCTATTGCTCCGGCCCCCCATTGAGTTCTTAAGAGCATTTAATGTTCTTTCCTATCACTGTAATATATATATATATTATATGTGTATATATATTATATATATATGTATTACACAAATAATATAGGAACACAAAGAACCTCAGACCATTCCTTCAGGTCATGGGAATGAGTTCTATAATTGTTACTGGTTTTGGCATATCAAATATTGTAAGGGTTGGCCACCCGATGGGGTGACTGACTGGGAGCCTCGGAATGCCGCACCTACCAAGGAAAACTCTGAGAGACCAAGTCCTATGCAAAAGCAAGGGTTTTATTAATAAGCGAGTATACTCGGGCTCATAGCGTGACCCCAAGCGGTCAGTGGCTAAGAGTCCAGAGCCCTTCGAGGAGGATCTTTTAAGGAATAATTCCCACGCTACAGAAAAGCCCGCGCATAACTATCCAATAGGTTTAAAATATTACATCAAGGTTCGCCTGCAGGCAGCCAATCACTCTGCACCAGGTAACCATCACCCACCAATCTGAGTGTGCCTAATACTTCTTTCCATATTTGGCACGGCATGGGCCCAGTCACCTATCGTACCAAATACAGAGGGGGACATCAGATGCAACCTCTAGGGAATGTTTACCTTATAGCCCTCCCTGGAATGATTTGCTTAAGGCCCTTCCTGCTGTGCTCTTGTTGAGCCATCATTTTATCAGTTACTTTCGGTTAAACCATCATTTTATCAGTTACCTCTGGTTGAGCCATCATTTTATCAGTTACCTCTGGTTCCTGTCTTTGTGTTCTGTGGGCGAGGGGCCATTCTTTCAATATGACATGGGTATATTAGTACTGTCATCCTGCCTGCTCCAAAATGAGCGATGCATTCAGTAATACTTAGGGGTTTGGAGGATTGTCACTGATATCAGATGGTGCAATTCCCGATATAGGGACAGTGGCAGTACACAGGAGACCCTCAGGGTCTTGGACACAAGACTGTTTGTCCTGTGTCTTACCATGGTGAGAGGGTGGGGACAAGTGAATTCCTGACTCTGAAAGAAACTCCTACCTCGGTATGGAGGGTTAGAGCTAACCTCAGAGGGTGCAACTCACTGGTCAGGGAGTGAGGCATATATACATACATATATATTATATATTACATATTGTCACTTGTCTCTTTTCTTCCTGTTGTTCATTGATTTGCTCGAGCAGATGGGGTAACATCTCCATTCATTGGGAATGAGGTCCAATTATATTATATACATATTATATATGTATAAACTAATATATATACAAAAACGATATATTAGTTTTTGTCTTTAGTTACAGACTATTTGATCCGTAACCAGTCTGACTGTCCCTGCTTTCTTCTGTCTGCCATTAACCCATATAATTGTCTTGCGACCATTCACTCTGAGCCTATGTCATAGAAATTTAAATGTGTGCCCTTTACGCAACAGAAGTTGCGTTTTGTTTCCTGATCCATCCTGTGCCATTTTATGACATTTAAAGAAGTTATTGAAATGAAGGGATTTGTTGCCATATCTATATGTGGAGTTTGGATGCTTGTGCCAAGTGATGTTTCCTTTTTATATATGACCTTTCAGTGTTCTTACCAGGACTCGGTTAGATTCCAAATATGTTCTCAACTGATATTTGTTTGAGAATATTTTTATCCCTTCGATTACTCGGAGTGACAATCTTGCTGGGTAGAGGATTCTTGGCTGGAATTTCTTTTCATTCAATACTTTGTATACATTGTTCCATTGTTTTCTTGCATGAAGAGTTTCACTAGAGAAATATGCTATAAATCTGATGTTTTTCCTATGTATGTGAGGTTTTTTCTTCTGCCTTGTAGCTGTGAGGAGTCTGTCTCTGTCTTTAGTTTTTGCCATTTAGATTACAAATGTCTTGGTGTTATTTTGTTTAGATTTTGTCTGGCTAGAGAACGCTAGGAACATTTGGACATCTTGTATCTGTGTTCCCATCTCACCCGTCAGGTTGAAGAAAATTTCTCCAATTATTCTTTCAACTAGTCTTTTCTTCTTTTTCTTCCCTCTTTATCTCCTCTTGGAATTACTTATGACTCTGAAATTGTTCCCTTTGGCATTTTTAATAATTTCCTTATATTCTCTTCAATTTTTTCCCCAAGATCTGAATCGGGGACTGGAGTGATAATAAATCAGGTAGGGCATTTGCCTTGATCGCAGCCCACCAGGGTTTGATCCCTGCATCCCTATTCTCTTCATTTCTTTCAGTCTATTTTCCATTTCATTTTTTTTCTTCCTGGATTTGTTTACTGTCTTTAAGTATACTGATTTACTTTTTGGCTTTATTCCTATTCCTTCTAAGGCTTAAAATTGCATCATTAAGTTCTGTTACTTCTATTTGCATGTTTTATTTTAGTATATTAAAAATCATTATTTTTATTATTATCTTGGCCATACCTTGTGGCTCAGGGCTTACTCTTGGCTCTGTGCTCAGGGATGATTTCTGGTGGCCTCAGGGGACCATCTGGGGGTTGGGGGTTGAATCTGTATTGGCCATATGTGAGGCAAAAACCCTATCCGCTATTATTATCACTCGTCCCTTATTGACCTATGGTCAATGACTTTATCAGTTATACAGTATAAGGAACCTCCGTAAACCCCCAGCAGAGCTGCTTCAGAGAGTCTTCGGGCTGATGAACACATGCTGAGTTGGGGTGGAACGAGGTCATTGACTGGGCATCCTCACATCCTGCTCCACACACTGTAGAGCAGTGAGTAGAGGACTGCAGCCATCTGGCTATTCCAGAGCATGTAGAGGACTGTAGCCATCCGGCTATCCCAGAGTTATTATTATCTTTGTAATTGATCAGGTGAACCAACAGATTTATTCTGTGTTTTGTTCAAAAAAGTTAACTAAACCTGAGGAGAGGTTCACAGAACCTGTGATCTACAACCAGTCAGTTGGAAGCACTGCTCACGAGCTGGGGAGGAGACCCAGGTTTCTGCCATCTACAGCTGGAAACTCAGAAGTACAGGGCCCTGCCTCCAAGGTGGAAGATGAACTTGCTACTGCTCAGCCTGAGCTGTGCAACCCATCTGTATTCATTGGTAGTGTCAGACTTGAGTGGAATTGGTGGACACACTGCTGGTGTCAGAACTGTGTTGATTTGTGAATACAGTTCACAGCCTACACACACACACACACACACACATGCACACGTGCACACACACACACATTCTCCTACAGCAACTCCATATATCATCACCATAAAACTGTTCTTTGTCACAGTAAAGAGGAACATAAATTTCTCCTAATCATGTTCCTTACCTAATTCCTAGTTCTCGAATGCTCTGTGGTTTGTGCTGTGCTGAACTCTAGAGACAACTGCACTGCTCTGGTATGAGGGATGCACTTTCACCCAGCACTCCCTGAAATGCTCCCTCTTTCTCCCTGCACCCATGAGTACATTTCACACTTCTAGGGTGGTACCTGAGTCATGATTTGTAGCTTAAGTAGTACTTTCACAAGCACTAGATCACATGAAACACTTGCCATGTGATTGTGTATGGTAGCTAGAGATGGTTGTGTTCTTACTCTGCTCCTTAATTGTTGGTATAAAGAAAGAAATGAGGGGTACTGCAAACTATTCATAGACAAAGCATAAAAGAGAACATTTGACTTGCTCGTGAAATAGCATTGTTTTCTTATTCCCAAGAATGGAGAATCATTTTCTGTGTGTGTAGTGAGTTTGGCTCAGCGTCCTGAGCCGGGAATTTGCTCCTATTTCTAAGCTGTAAGTGGTTGAGCCACGGCCAGAACACCTGTTTTCTGTCTAAGAGCAGGTTTTATTCTTTATTAGAAGTTTGCTCTATAATTGGAGCATACATGTATTCTAGTGAATAATCCATGTTGTTTGAAATGCACTTTCAAGTTCCAGATTACTTTGCAAAGTCATTTGGCATCAGTTTTGGTCTTCCTTATGTGTCTCATTGTAGTTTATTAGGCAAAGAACAAAAACTAAAAAAACAAAACACCCAAGCCTGTTCTTTTGAAGGTCTTTTGTACACATCTCCTAGACAGAATCCAGCAGCAGCTCAGCAGGTAGAGGATTTAATTTTCATGAGATTCTGCTAATTTAAAAAATTTATTCACAAATAATGGTTACTGTTTATTGAATGTTTGCTATGTTTAAAGAGCTGTTTGAACACATAATTTATGTTATCCACATCCCCCGGAATTAATTTACAATTCTTTGAGGTTAGTGTTCTTATTCTGCAGTTGGAAAAATTGAAATTTAGAAGCAGAAGTTTGATTCTCGAGTTCTATAGTTAACTATTACATGCAATTGATTTTTGTGAAACTCCACACTGATATTTGACTGGGGACTCTGGGTCTTTCTCTCTCTTTTCTCTCTCTCCCTCTCTTCCTCTCTCTTCCTCTGTATGTATATTAAAATATATTAAATTATTAAAAAATAAATAAGCATATTTGGAGGTGGGCCATACAGAGTGGTGCTCAGAAACTGCTCCCAGCAAGGTGTTCTGGAGTTACTCCAAGCAGTGCTTAAGGGATCTTGTGGTACCCAGGATTGAGCCCAAGTCTCCCACCATGTAAAACATATATTCAGCTCTTTGAACTATTTCCCCAACCTTAAATTATTAAAGTCCTTTTTTGAGACTGACTGAACTCATACCTTTATGGTTTATTAAAAACATTTCGGATAAGAGGAGGAATAGGGCAAATTCAGACAGACTTATTTTAGAATAAAGGCTTCCCAGAACATCAGAGTTAAGAAAATTCCCTAGAGAAGAGGTTCTGAAACTTTTTATGGAGCAGCCCTCAGCTTAATTGGGAACACACACTATAGTTACCTGCATATCTATTTATTAACAAGTGATAAGTCTATGAATTTATATTACAGTGCTAACCTGGCCCCCCACCCCCCCCCCCCCCCCATGGGGGCCTTGTGTCCCACCTTCCCCCCCCCCCTCCTCCCCCCACCCCCCCCACCCCCCCCCCCACCCCACCCCCCTCATCCCCCCCCTCCCTTTTCCTCCTTCCTTCCCTTATTTATTTTTTTTTTTTTTTCCTTACCCAACCTCCTACCCCCTCCCCGGCCCCCCTAACCTGTTTTTTTTTTTTTTTGTATTTTATTTTTTTTAATTTTTTTTTTTTTTTTTTTTCTTTTCTTTTTTTCTTTTTTTTTTTCTTTTTTCTTTTTTTTCTCTACCTATCCCCTTTCTTTTTTTCTCTTCTCTCTCACACCTTTTATATTAATTAATCTTTTTACCCTCAATATATTTGTACAAAAAAAAAAGAATTTTTATCATAATGAGGAAAGTTTTTTGGCTTTGTGGTCACTCCCAGCTGTGCTCAGTCAGGGCTTACTTCTGGCTCAGGAATCACTCCTGGTGGGGGAATGGAGAACCATGTGTTTAGTTCCAGGTATTGAACCTGGGTCACCTTTGTGCAAAGCAAATACCTTACCTTCTATACTATCATTTCAGCTCTATGATAAAAAAATTGAAAAAAATTTAAATATTTTCTTCCTGTAATCTACAGGTTTCTTTTGCACACTCTACCCACATCCACCATGAGTATGTGCCATGGACCCGGGTTTGGAATCAGTGTCATGGTCTCTCCTGGGCTCATGCACTCTTTGGACTAGAAACTGGACCATTATCCTTGGCAAAATCTTCACACCCACTTCCATCATTCTACTGGGGACGCTGTTGCCCTCAAGGTCAAACAATTTTGGGTTTATGCAATTTCTGGCCATATCTGGCAGTGCTCAGAGTCTTTCTGACACAGGGGACCTTTGAGTCTTCTTTTGGTTCCTCGATCTTTAGGTACTATGTACCTTGGTTTCAACATATCTCTACAAGCTCTGCCATGACTAAGAAATCCTGATCTTCCAGATTCAGAGAACATTGGAGTCTGTTAGGAAATTGTAGAAAGTGCAACTGTGCTGAGACCTCCTGGGGTAGTTGTGAAAATCAAGTGATAAAGGGATGAACTTGGTGATTCACAAAGGGCTCTACAAATGTCAAGTGATATTATTAGCAGTAATTTGCATTTATAGAGGAAGGAAATGAGGAAATGAAAAGGGAACACCTAAGACTTGTAAAGAAAGCCCCAAACACCCAGGTCACTCCCAAATGCCAGGGACCTTCTCATCCCACCTGTCTTCCTGCGCTGCAGCTGTCCACAGGCCCTCTGCAATTTCGACCTTCCTTTTGGACACAAAGAGGAGAAAGTCTAGGGTGAAGGCTATTACCATGGGAATTGCTTCCTCAGGAAGTGGAAGGCACAAAAGCAGGGAGGGCCCTTGGGCAGGTTTGCCACCCTATAGCAAGATTTATCATTAAGCCCATGTGGAGACAAACTTAAAAGATCAGCGGTAGTTTTCAACCTTTCTATACTTGAGGACAGGGACCTGTTCATAAACTATTCCCTAGACAGGTGACTGAAAATAATTAAAAATCGACCAAGATTTATTGTTTTTGACTTTAGAGATTTTCCTCCCTCCCAACCAATTCCCTGGCCCCTGTGGAATTCTTTAGCTATCTCAGAGCATGGGCACGAAGTTCTGATCCAAGAACCTGGTACTTTAGTTCAAGAAGTAGGAAAAGACCCGAGTCCTACAGTGTATCACTATGGGACAACAGGAAAATATTGCAACATTCATTGTTAAGTGTAATTCTCACACCTTCCATTAATTTCAGGGGAAAAATGAGCTCAAATTGCCTTTTGCTTTTGGTTAAGTGAATGGGGATTAGAAGGAAGCTGCCTCCATTTGGGGGACTGGCCAACCCTTCCCTTGGCTGTAGGTTGGTTGGCCTTCACAGGATGCTGAAAGGGAATGTGTGCATTCTGGGAGGAAGATTTCATTGGTGGGACTCAGGAGACCTGGCTACTGCCCCCAACCATGCAGCTCATCACAAAAAGTCTATTTTCCCTGGTCTTTCCATCTTAGAGAGAATTTAGGAGGAGGGGAGAGGAAGATTTCTTTTCTCTTAGTCAAAGGTGTGAAGAGGAGGACAGCGGGCAAGACTGTGTCACATACCACATAAGGTTTGTCTTATCCTAAAGGAGCCACAAACCTGTCCTGGAGGGTGGTGCCCTTTAATATGGATGAGCAAAGGGAATAGCAGTCCTTCAGGGTTCCCTCCAGGGGCATGGGAGAAGGGGTAGTTGAATGGAGCAGTTGAAGAGAATGCTGGGTGGGCCAAAGAAAGCTGAATGGGTGGAACAAAAAAAGCTGAATCTGACAGAGCAAAGGAGGTCCAGGACAGAAGGCAGCAGGCAGCAGCCTCTGAACACCAACTTCAGACTCTTCTTTTCCTGCGTATCCACAGGGCACCAGCATTTCATGCCCAGGTAATGCTTTTTAAGCAATCCTGTAGACTTTGTCCCTCACTTCCATGATGCACCTTGGTGGTTGACACCATGTTTTTAAAATCTATTTATTTATTTATTTATTTATTTATTTATTTAATATTTTATTATACCACTGTGAGATATACAATTACAATGATGCTCATGTTTGGGTTTCAGTCATAGTGTTCCAGCACCCATCCTTCCACCAGTACCCATTTCCCACCACCAGTGTCCCCAATTCCACCCCCTCCTCTACCCTGCCTTTATGGCAGGTTCTTTATCTCTTTTCTCTTTCTTTTTTTTTTTTCTCTCTTTTTTCTCTCTTCCTTCTCTTACACATTGTGGATCGCAATACATACATTTAGAAGTTATTATGTTTGACATCATATTGAGCAGAATATGGGAGAAAGATGAAGACTGGGGTCTCCCAGGGCATTAGGGAGTTTGGGGGCATCTCCCCTTTGGAGCCTGGAAGTAGTAAAAGAAAAATGAGTTATGCCCACACAGTTTTCCAAATCTGTACTATCTATATAAAAGATTATACTGAATAAATGAAGTCTGAAAACACGCACACGCCGCACACACTCGTGGCGTAAACCATATTGTACATAATTGATCATAAAACTTATTAGAAAAATTGCTGTATGGTGTACACAGGTTTAAACACAACTTCTTACTTTATTCAGTTTTGTCAGACATCTCTGTAAATGAATGGGTGATCTTACTAGAGCCTATTATTGGACTTCTGGGGAGGAGCAGACTTAAACTAAAGCTTTGCATTTTCTCTTTTCGAACTCAGGCTTTGTGTTTTCTTACATGCCTCACTCTGTGCTTCTCTCGACCTCCACTCCAACACCAACCCTGATGGGAGAGGGAGTGGTGAAGACAGTAAGATTTAGTAGATGGGCTCTCGGCCAGACACCAGGTACTCAGGTGCAGGGCAAAGCTGCTGCCTGCCCACCCTGTGCTAGGCTGACGGGGAGTCTTGGGGTGGGGGCAGGTTTTTCTCCTTGACCTGCCCATCCCCCAGGCACCCAGAAGCCAGAAAACCTCTCACAACACAACCACAGTTATCCTCAAAGTCCTAACTCCACAGCTGGACACAGCCCGATCCCCATGGCATGCGGGCGCTTTGCACCTGTGCCATATCTCAAAACCTGGTATACCACAAACGTGTGGGAGTAAGAGGTTAGGTAAGAAAGAGAAGGGAACAATGTGCTAATACTCGTTGAAAATGATAATACCATCTGAGAACTGAGCATTAAATATAGGCAAAAGATACACATGATAACCTCTAAAATGTATGTATTGCAATCCACAATGTGTAAGAAAGGGAAGCGAGAAAGAGAGAGAGAGAGAGAGAAAAAGAGAGAAAAGAGATAAAGAACCTGCCATAGAGGCAGGTTAGGGAAGGGGGGAGAGAAGTGGGGACATTGGTGGTGGGAAATGGGCACAGGTGGAGGGATGGGAGCACTGTGTGACTGAAATTCGAACATGAACATATTGAAATTGTATATCTCACAGTGGTATAATAAAACATTAATTAAAAAAAGAATTAGTAGATAGGACATGAAAGCTGAACTTTGCCCTGACTGGTGGCTGGTCAAGGCCTGAGGGGTAGTGGATATTGTGGGAGGGCATCTTTAAGAATGATTTATTTTTATTTATTTTTTCAATGATTTATTTTAAACACTGTGATTTACAAAGTACAAACTTTTTTCACCATACGGTTGCTGGAAAGATTCATCATTCGGCACCAATCCCACCACCAGCATGTCCCCCCACCAGAGACCCACATTTCCCTCCCACCCTCCATCCCCCTCCCGATGCCCGCCACTTAGCCAGCATCAATTATGTTGATCCTTACATCTCATATAAGGGAACAGAAATGATAAGGTCATGCCTTTTTTTTTTTCCTAGGCCGATGTGTGGGAGTCTGACCAGTTTCTGTTCTTGGATTCACTTTCTGGGTTTCCAGAAAACAGTGGTTTTCTACTGACAATCCCAGACACACCATCACTACAGCTACTGATAACACTTATTTCATATTTATCTCAATGTCTATTTGAGCTTTTCTTATTCATTCACTGAACAATCCATTCTTTTATTTTTAAGTATTTTATTATACCACCGTGAGATTATACAATTACAAAGATGTTCATATTTGGGTTTCGGTCATACAGTGTTCCAGCACCCATCCCTCCACCAGTGCCCATCTCCTACCACCAATGTCCCAGATTCCCTCCTCCCTCCCCAGCCTGCCTCCATGGCAGGTTCTTTATTTCTTTCCCTTTCTATCTCTTTCTCTTTTCCTTCCTTCCAGAGAACAATCCATTCTATATTGGTTGTTGGAGCTAATTCTCTAATACGGTCGATTCACACAGTGTTAGATAAAAAGTCAATGGAGATCCTAAAATCTCCATTGTGCCGTTTGAGTCCACTGTATAGGAAATTACAGAGGTGGTCCCCCAGACCACACCTGTGCCCACACACTTCTAGAAAATGTGATAGGATACGAAGTTAGGCGAATATACTAGGTTTTGAGATAACGCATGTGTGCCACGTGGGGCGGGGGGTACATGGGACCCCTCCATGTACCCCTCCGGTTGCGGTTCTGGGCAGGCCCACCAGGCCTTGCTTGAGGGCATCGAGTTGGGAGAGGGATCCCTGGCTTCAGCTCCCCAGGGATCCTGGTGGATTCAATCACCCAGTCGTGCATACCTGGGCTTCAACTCGAATATTCTGTCTGGGGTGGCTCTGCCGAGCTGTGGAGTCAGACCTTGAAACTGGCTGTGGTTGTGATGCCTGAGGTTTTCGGGCCTCTGGGGACTGAATGGGAGGCAGGGGGGGGCCTGGCCCTGCCCCCTTTCCAGGGCCCCCTCATCAGCCTAGCACAGGCTGAGCGGGCAGCAGCTCCAAGAATGAGGGGAGGGCAACTTTGAGAATGATTTTTTTAAAAACTAAGTCATAGTCTCTTATCCTGGAAGGATTTCATATGATAATTGTATCCAATTTGATTAGATTTTCATCAATTTGGAAGGTCTTGAATTTTCATCATGAAGGAAATGTGATGATCCGGTTATCGAAGTGAGAAATTGTAAATGGTCGGCTTTGTGGGTCAGAGAGGAAGAATTGAAGCATATATAATCACAGAGGGTAGGTATGGAAATGTCCTCTCTTTTTTCTCTTTCTTTTCAGAGAAAACTGAACCTTCTCGAAGGCAAAGAGCAACATAAATGTGATAATAATGGAAAAGTCATCCAGAACACCAGAGGCCGGGAGACAAGAGGGAGTGATGGGGACTATGGTAAGCTAAAGTATGTGTCCTCTGCCCAAAGAGGTGCTGCTGTCAGCAGAGCTGAGCTGATTGCAGCCTCATGACTATATCTAACTTCATGTATTTTGACAAAAGGCAGAGATGGTTTTATTCTAATGTGATTGCTCCTAATGAGATGCTTTCTATAGATTCAAAGATGTTTTAAGTGCAGGTTAAATGAAGTGGGCCTGCAAACTATCCGTGATCCATCACCCAACAGTTTATAGCCTCTGTTCGAACTCAGAACTTTCTGTCCTGCCTTGTCTATTAGTCTCTGGAGGTCAGCCTGGCAAAGCCTATCAATAGGCAGAGGGGCCCCCTAGGGACTGTGTCCATCTCCCTGATGGCCCTCAGAGGTGCAGAGTGGAACAAGGCAGGGCCCTGGCTGGGGCAAGTCCTCGCCCTTTTCTCTCTCTCATCCATGCTCATCCTCCACATTGCTGCATGCCAGCAAGCAGATTTTTCACTCCAGGCAGCTCCTGACTCCTGGCAAAGGATGGCATGACAGACGGGGATAGAGACATAGCCAAAGCAGACTTCCTGATTTAAAAAATATCATTTTCCCCCTGGGGCTGCCAAATTTAGCAAAGTGCCATTCCAGCTGCAATGCTTCCAAGCTGTCTTAGGTAATCATAACTCCGCATTCCCTGGGGAGCGCTCAGGAAATTACCTCCCAGTCCCAACTTCCTGTGCACTCTGATTACCGAAACTAAGCCAGAGCTGCCTGGTCTTCTGCTTTTGGATCTTGGAGTCAGGACCCCCTTAAGACAGACTGATGACAGCTCGCTACTAGGACTCTGTGCCCTAAGAAATATGCTGGAAATAAAGGGAGGGAAGTTGGGGATTCTCCAGGGACAGTGAAGCCCACTTTCTCAGAAGTGGATTGAATCAGAGAGGAGGGAACAGTTAGCTGGGACAGAGAGGAACGGCTCTTGGCTTGCTGGGTGGTGGCACACAATTGTGGCCTTCACAAATTCTGGGGTACCAACAGGGAGCAGAAATGGAGGCTACCTGACTCTTGAGAGAAGAATGATTGCAGCAAAATTCACACTCAGATATGTCTAAGGAAAACAATTCCTCTCCTTTTAGGACAATTTCTTTAAAAAATGTTTAACTTATTTTAAAACGATTTCAACATTGCAGGAAAGTAACACCAAGAAATTCTTCACTCTGATTTGCAAATTAACATTTTGCCACATTTGCTTTAACATTCTCTCTATGCATAATTATTATTTTTTCTGACACATTTGAGAATAAATTGCCCCATTGTCTCTAACTAGTTCATTATGCATTTCCCAAAAATAAGAAAGTGCTTTTACATAACCATAATATCAAAACTTAATCATCAAACTTGATATTTGACTTTGTATGATACTAATGTATAGCACACCGTATTTATTCAAATTCTGCCAGTTGTCTGAATAGCCTTAATTTTTCTCCTCATCCATGACACATTTATGCAATGCTTTGAATTGTTCTGTTTTCAGGGGACTTTATTTATTTATTTATTTTTTGCTTTTTTTTTTGGGGGTCACACCTGGCGATGCTCAGGGGTTACTCCTGGCTCTGCACTCAGGATCACTCCTGGCAGTGCTCAGGGGACCATATGGGATGCCGGGGATCGAACCCGGGCCAGCATGGGCCGGCGGCGTGCAAGGCAAACACCCTACCCGCTGGGCTATCACTCCGCCCCTTCAGGGGACTTAATCTGGGACATTCCCTTGTCTTTCTTGACTCTGACACTTCTGGAGAACAAAGGTCTGTTCTTTTGCCAATTGTTACTTTGGGTCTATCTGAGAATTCCTTAGGACTAAATTTGGGGTGTCCATTGTTGCAGGCATTTTATAAAAGCCTACTTGAGAAGAAGAGAGTGGGGTCTTTTGCCAATCCTTCAACGTTGATGTTGTTGGCCAGAAAAATGTTCTTACCCTAGAAGCTGACATTGCTCTGTTTCATGTTTGAATTTTTTGAATTCTGGGACCTGGTGATACACTCACCTCCAGGCAATTTCCGCTGTATTAAGGAACTTGCTGTGAGCACTTTTGTCCTCATCAGCTAATGTGCTTTCCTACCTCTGATTTGCTCAGCCCAGCCCTGTGGGCCGTTTTACAGTGTTACAGGACTTCCAGGGACCCAAAAGAGAGAAGAAAAACAGTCAGGCAGCTGCTTGGCTATTCCCTGCCCAGGGTATATATGGGATAGAGGTGAGGAGGCTATCAAACAATTGTTTACAAGGCTGTGTCTGTGTTCAGAGTTCTCTCCAACAGCCTCTCTGTCCAGGCCTTGGACTGCATGTATTTAGGGAGACAATGTTTCATGCAAGGGTGAAATGATGACTTCACTTTTCTTAGTCTAAACATCCATGTAGTAGCTTGTAGCTCTCTACTGTCTTCTTGCAGCAATTCTGGAATAGCAAGGGATCATGATACTTTGGATAGAGGAAGCTATGAAGGGCTTCTGGAAACAAATGGAAGCTTTGTGGAAGAGCTTTGACCTGGGCTGGTTCGGCAGCTTGCCATGAAAGTAGAAGGAAAATATGGGTATGGAGGAAAAGGTGCTTGCCCTGCATGCAGTTGACCAGGGTTCGAGCAATGGCATCATATATGGTCCCCTGAGTCCACCAGGAGTGATTTCTGAGTGCAAAGCCAGGAGTCAGCCCCGAGCACAGCCGGATGTGGCTCCTCAAACCAAAACCATAGAAACAAAATCATAGTTTGCTCTCTGCCCTATTGCTTGGACTTTTGCCCAAGCCTGCAGGGCTCTTTGAGGGGTCTCCTTTACTGGCACTACATACTATCAACCCTTTTCTTTTCCATTAGAAACTTTGTCAAACGCTGTGAATTACAAAGTCACTGTCACTGTCACTGTCTTCCCGTTCATCATCGATTTCCTCGAGCGGGCCCCAGTAACATCTCCATATGTCCTGTCTCATGCTAGTAGAGCCCAAGGCATCTGCTTGCTCCAGGAACATAAAGAGCCTCAATCCATTCCGGAATGAGGTCTATAATTGTTACTGGTATTTGGCATATATATCAAATACAACACGGGTAGCTTGCCAGGCTCTGCCGTGCAGGTAGCATATTCTTGTAGCCATCTCTAAGTCCAGCATTTATTGATGAACCGCACGGCCGCAAGCGGCCGCGCAAGCCGGACACTGATAGGCTGGTCTGCTGGGTGGAGGTCTGACGAGAGAGAAGTCTGGATGTGGAAAATGGAGGCCCTCATGGAGTGGGGGTAGTCTGGCTTGTTGCGAGGCTCTGCTGGGGTGGTGGGCCAGGGCTAGAACCCACCATCCCTCCCGGGCGCCTTGTGAGAGGGGCAGGTCACGGGGAGAGCCAGCAGCAGCTCTGCCCCATGTCTGCGAGTCTGTGAATTACAAAGTCATTAATAATAATTTGAGGTATTTAATATTCCAACATCAATTCCGCCATCTTCCCTCCACCAGTGTCCCAAATTTCCCACTCTACTTCCCCATTAAGAAATGTCCATACTTTTTATTGCTTCCTGTGGTTGTAAACTAATGCTTTTTTTTGGTTTGTTTGTTTCAGTTATGGGAGTCTACCAAGAGATTCCATTACATTTGGTCCTCATGCCTTTCTAGAATCTTCTTGAATGTGACCATTTTTACAGACTTCCCTTCTTTTGATGACTTTGGCAGTTGTGAGGGTTGGTGCCAAATGACCCTCAACTGGAATGTCTGATTTTCGTTTTCCAACGTTAGATTGGAGTTCTGGGTTCGGGGAGGAAGACCGTAGAGGTGATGTACTCTTAAGAGCCAGGGTGTGGCTCAGTGGTCCAGCCCTTGCCTTGCCTGTCCAGGGCCCCAGATTCCATTTCCAGCACTGCCAAAATAATTATAAGAAAATCAAATTTGTTCTCAGCACTTCAGAGCAAGGGGGCATACAGTCATCATGATGCTCTGTGCTCTCAAGTTCCTCTATTGTTATTTCCCCCTTTCCCTGATTTTACCTGGATTCTTGGAGGCATTGCATTTTAGTTAATAAAGCCTTTTCTCGCAGAGCTATGAACTGGCAATTATGAAATTGCTCTATGTGTATACTGAGTTCAAAAGTAAAAGGCTAGTCGGTGCTGAGAGCTGGGTTTCTCACTTTTGGTGTGGGAATTCATAAACACACAAGGGAGGAAGTTAGAAACTAGAATTATGATAATTATGGTAATGGGTTAGATTCGAAGAATTAGTATGAATTCATGTTTAGATAAAAATAGATTCAGATGCTTACATATAGAGATATTTTCAGATGTGTGTGTACACATTCATTAATATACTAACACATAGTTCCCTGCTCTGTGATCTGAAAGGAATTGGATCGTGGTTTCTAATACTATTCTCTAATAAAAAGAATCAGGGCCATGTAAAGAAATGGAATTTTGAAGCAAATATATTCATTATAAATGAATATTGTTGTTTTGTGAGTATGCAAGCTTTGCACAAATGGTACTTGATCAGACTATTTAATTTTCTATAATTTAGTTTATCATGTGATTATTTATATAGGTTGATGAATTAATTTAGTGAGAGTAAATGGCCTTACACTGTGACTTACGTTAGAGTAAACGTTTTCATTTATTTTTACCATTGAATATATTAATTATATTTTTCTTCTTTGCATTTGACCTTTTTTGTATGAAGGTAATTTCTTTATTTCTCTTTTATTGAAAGAACTTTTAAAAATAATCACAAATAGATGTTGAATCTTGTCAAATTTTCTATCTATAAACTTTAGTTGTTTGTTTTGCCCAGTATGCCTGGTTACCTTTTATTTGGTGGGGGCAAATCCAGCTTACACAGAGGTTACTGCTGGCTCTGTGCTCAGGAATCACCTCCAGTAGACCTCAGGGCAGCATACGGGATGTCAGATTTGAACCCCGACAGCCATGTGTAAGGCAAGTGCTCTACTCTCTGTATTTTTGCTCCCACCTCCCCTGGTTGTTTTTGTCAGGCAGGCTTGTGGTTCAATGTGATGGGTCAGAAGATGTGATGTTCTTGGGCTCTGTGGTACTGGTAATTAACAGGTCACTGTAGAGAGTGACCTGAATGTTTTCATATCTTTGGCTACATGGGGCAAAGTGGAAATCATAGTCAAGTGATAGAAGTTGTTTTTGTTGTAGTTGACATGGTTAACAATTATGCTTTGGGTGTGTGAAGTTACTGCACCTCCACTACTAACCAAAGTGCTAAGGACCCTCCACAATTATTCTTTTGTTACATCTAATCTGCCTCTGCCCTCCCAAACCTACCCATTGCCAATACTTGGAGCCTCAATTGTGTATACAAATTCCAAGAATTTGCTAGCATTAGAAATTATACCTTGCTTTGTTTCTTTGTACACTACATAAAAAGAGAGATATCATCCGGTATTTTTCCATCCACCTCTCACTTATTTTGCTTAAAATGATATTAGAGTCCAGTTCTATCCAAGTTATAACAAATGGAAAGATTTCTTGTATTCTTTCGTTTGAGTAGTATTCACATACCTGCTATACTATCGCTCCAGCCCCTAAAATGACATTTCTTATTCCTCAAAACAGTAATACTCTTGACCTCTTTCCCTGTCTCCTTAATCTTCTTTCACATAGTTGGCCAAGCTAAAAACTGGGAGCCTTGATTACTGCACCCCTCTCTATTTATCATGATCTAATTTAGGACCCACTGGAATGATGAAGGTTGTTGTGGGGACAGTAGTAACCTCAGGTGAGATTTTTGCTTATTGAAAAAATTATATTTTATTTAATGTGGAAAAAAGCAGCAACTGTTGATATAATCTTAGGATTAAAATGATTAGACAACAAAGTCACTATATTAAAATCAAAAGATTAGGAAAACAAATTTATGTGAACATTGTTATATTTGAGTGCAGGGTTAGTAAGTCCTTGTATAAGAATTTATGACACTTTGGTTGCTTCAGGAGGTGTTGCATGGCCGCATATATGGCTGTGTGGTCCAGAAACTTCCAGCTCTATGGTCCGGGGAAAGAATCAACAAGGCAGCAGATGTTGATAGTGGGAGGGGCTGCTGGGACTTACGGAAGTGTGGAGGTTGGGGAAAAGGCTACCAACCCAACTCCAAATAAAACACCAGAGTGTCCAGCCCAGGCACCCATGCCCGAAATTATTCGGAGATTGCTGCCTCTGCAGAGAAATTCATGAGGTGATAGAGTTGAGCCTTTGGCATAACTGTAATGGTAAGAAGAGGGGGCTGATGCTGGAGCCCACCTGCCTCCCATTGGCTCTCTGGGATTTTCAGCAGTGGAGACCAGCAATTCCATAAGGTTTAGCCACTAGGCATGCATCTCCTGGGAGATAGAGTCGGGGATTTGGTGGAGCAGGGCCAGTCACTGCTGCACTGTCTCCCCGTTCATCATCGATTTGCTCGAGCAGGCCCCAGTACCTCCATAGTCCCGCCCATGCTAGTAGAGCCCAAGGCATCTTCTGCTCCGAAACATAAAGAGCCCTCATCCATTCTAATGAGGCATAATTACTGGTATTTGGCATATATATCAAAACAACACGGGAGCTCCAGGCTCTGCCGGAGGTAGCATATCTTGTAGGCATCTCTAAGTCCAGATTTATTGATGAACCCACCACTGCAGCCACGCAAGCCGGCTGTGATAGGCGGTCTGCGGCGGAGTTCTGCGGAGAGAAGTCCGGATGTGGAAAATGGAGGCCCTCATGGGTGGGGCGTCGGGAGCAAGGCTCTCTGAGTGATGGGCCAGGGTAGAACCCGCCATCCCCCCGGGCGCCAGCGGGGTCACGGGAGAGCCGTAGCGCTCCCCCAGCCGGGCCAGTCAATCTGTTAAAACAATTTTGAGTTGCTTTCTGTTTGTTGGCTTGGGATATTTACAGGGGTTCACTGAGTAATTTTTTTGAAAAAGAGATGGTAGGTCAATAAATTTGGGAACCTCTGATCCAACCCCTCGGTAAGTCCTGTCATTTGTCTCCCCTTAAGTCCAGCTCCAAGTCCTTGCCACATCTCACTTTCATGTGAGCTTCCCATTGTTGTTACAGTGTTCTTGCCTTTTTCTCATCACTGTCCATGAATCCCTGGCAGCCAGAATATTTTTATAGATAGGGAACAAGATTTTATCCCATGGGCTTGAAAATCTGTACTGGCTTTCTCTGCAGTGGTAAGAAAATCTAAGCTCTTTCCTGAGAACAATGAGATACCATGACTTTGCTTCACCCTCCGGCCTCACAGGAGTACCAGCCCTTATTTCTCTTTAAAATCCTGGCACACTAACTAACTTTCTGGTCCTTGAAATGAACACATTTATTCCTGCCTTGAGAAGATGTATATCTTGAATAAGTGTTTCTTCCTCTTTTTTTTCTCCCCCTCCTTTTGTTCTATTATTATACAGTGCCAGAAACTGGTAATAAGAATAGTAAGTAAAGGTCGGAAAACTGCCAGGCAGCTTCACCTCCTGCTTTACCCATTCACTTTGGAAAAGAGAAGCTGGGATTGTGCTTGGCTACCCTTGCAAGATTTGTTCATTAGAGTAGCAAGTGGAAATATAAGCTCCCTTTTCTTCTTTCAGTTCCTTCATCACAGATTTGGAATCCTTTGGGATGAAGAGGTAGATGAAGAAGTTGTTCTTACAAAACCTCTCTGGGTTGTGCACTCTGGAAATTCCAGAGAACTCAAGTTTTGATGAATATTGTGGCCAATATTCCGTGTACTGTCATGGCGGCCATCTGGCAGGTGAGTAGGGCTGGACCTTTTGCCTTGTCTCCTGGATCTCTAGACTGGCAAAATAGAGCATTAGTTACTTCCTTGAACCAGTGGGTTTAGCACATTGTCATTATCTTGGGCTCCTTGGGGAGAATTTTTTATAATGCAAATTCTCATCAAGCACAGCAGCAGCCACTGAAATTAATTAAAAAGTTTGCCTCATAAAGTCAGCTTTCTGATGTTATCCAAGCCCTCCTCTACCAACCCCCATCCCCCATGGCCCTCTTCTCTCTCTACTACTCTGCTTTATAGCCAGTTGTTGCTCACCAAATCCTCCAGCAGACCGAGATCATCCACAGGAATGTCTGCATTGGTATGGCCTCTGTAGCTCTTTTTTCCCACTGAGTTCATCAAAACCCTTTTGTGTGACCTTGCCACAGACATAAATTACTGGACAGTCATCTGATTGAAGAAGCCATGTCTGCAGATGGCAGATATTTGTAGTTTTAACTGTTTTATGCTTCACTGTCACTGTCTTCCCGTTCATCATTTTCGATAATGTAGTATCCTTCAAGACGCTGATATACATCTCAGTTGGTGAGGTAAGCTGGTCCAGAGGTGCCTGGAAAAATGAATCCTGAGTTTTGTGAATGTGTGAGATGTGCCTCCTCTATAGATGATGCCTCCAATTTGTTTGTCAGTGTCCTACCCATCATGCCCACCTTTCTGCTAAGAGAGGTGAAGGAGAGTTAGAATTTCAGAGGAATTCTGGGAAAGGGGGCTCCATTCAATAGGGAGAATTTTTTTTTTTGCTTTTTTTTGGATCACACCCTGCGATGCTCAGGGTTGCTCTTGGCTCTTCACTCAGGAATTACTCCTGGTGGTGCTCGGGGAACCATATGGGATTCCAGGGGATTGAACTGGGGTCAGCCAGTGTGAAAGGTAAATGCCCTACCCACTGGACTATCACTCTGGCCCAATAGGGAGAATTTGGAAAGGCTTTATTTCCTATTTCTATTGGGTTTAGACATGACTCCATGTAATCTCGTTGATTGCCAGTGATGACATAGAGGCCATTCAGACCACACTACAGGCATTTAATAAAACTGATTGACCAATGGACCCAGTAATTCCAATTATGCAGTATTTGGGGTGCTAAGAGCCACAATAATGCCAATTGGACTTCAGAGTTGATATTTTCTTAAGCCCTTAATCCTTAGCGATAAAATCCTCACCATTTGCATAAGAAAAATTCCCTAGTCAAGGAAACCCCAGGTGGTGTAAGATTAGGGAACAGACCTACTTCATTTTTACAGTTGCTCTCCAGTATGTTAAAAACATACTGTATCAATTAGGATTAGAAGCAGCTGCACACAGAATAATTCCCTAAATAACAGTGGATAAAAAGAGATGAATTTATTTCACTCAGTGCAAAAGAAAATACAGAGGCAATCCAGAGCTAGTATATGGACATCATGGTATTATTCTTCATCTCTGTCCTATCATTCTTCTCTATCTTATCACAATGTTCCACCATGTCTCAGAATGGATGCTGGTGACCTAGCCATGTGCCATGTTTTACAAGAATATGTCTTACAAACTGAGTTGACTCCCTTTAAGAATCACTGTAAAATCCCATCCTGACACTTTGACTTAAATTTTAGTCCCTCGAGGTGTTGCAGGTGTGGCTGCAGTGCCCAGCTGCACCGGCAGGTGGCAGACAGGAGACAGGCTTGTCTACACCCAGGGCTCTGCCCAGTGGGCTCTGGATGGTTGATGGTCTTACATAGTAAAAGACTGGGGCCCCCTGGGATGAACCCAGAGCTACGGCAGAGCCTGGCAAGCTACCTGTGGCATATTCGATATGCCAAAAACAGTAATAATAATGGACCTCATTCGCAACGAATGGAGATGTTACTGGTGCCCGCTCTAAAAAAATTGATGAACAACGGAAGGCAAGTGATACAAGTGATAGTCTCGTGGTCATCTTATTGTGCTAAATATTGCCTCTGAAGGAGACTGGGTGTAAGAGTCTGTGAGCTAGATGCATCATTGGATGAATGAATCAGAGATGTGCTGAGCAGAAGGGAGACATGGTGGTGAGGCAGTTAGCTTTCTCTCCAGCGTAATCTGACCTGGCAACAGTTGTCTTCAATCTTTCTTTAATGGGATTCTCAGTCCTAAAAGAATGCCTATCCAAAATCATCCCAGAATGACACCCACAAAACTCTTTATGCAGGTGTCTTGATGGCACTCCTATTTTCCTCAAGGAAGTTTTTTCTCTCATTTCCTCAAACCCTTTAGCTATTCCGAATACCTTCCGTTGAGGACGTGTTTGTGTGATCCTTCTGCAGTCTGACCTCACATGTTTTTCTCTGTAGATATTCAATCATTCTGATCCTAATGATAGTTTGTTCTACGTATGCCTTTTCCATACTGGGGCTCACAGCTCTCATCCAGATATCTGTATATATTATATTCATTCCCATCCAGGTAATGGCAGATATTTGTAGTTTTTATGCTTCACTGTCACTGTCTTCCCGTTCATCATCGATTCACTCCAGTGGGCACCAGTAACATCTCCATACGTCCTGTCTCATGCAAGTAGAGCCCAAGGGCACCTGCTTGCTCCAGGAACATAAAGAGCCTCAAACCATTCCATCAGGTCATGGGAATGAGGTCTATAATTGTTATTGGTATTTGGCACGGGTAGCTACAAGAGTATGCTACCCATACGGCAGAGCCTGGCAAGCTACCTGTATCATTTTATGCTTGTGTTTTCAAATTCACACTCTCATGGAATTGGATGGAAGGTTTTGTTTCTGGGGCAGAGATCTGAAGCCTGTAGTTCCACTTGTGGTCACAGATTTTTTTCTTTTGTTGGCATGGTATATTTTTATTATTTTTAAAAGCCCTTTCAATTGTACATCTTTGGGTATTCAGATAACCAAAGTTTGTACACTTCCCTTGCTTCCTGGAAGTTTATTTATTTACGTGTCACCTGTCATATCCTTAGTGAGGTCCCCTGAGGCCATATAAGCTCTACAACTCAAAGGAGGGAATCAGTAGTGACAGTCATAGCCAGCTTCCTTTAAACATATCCTGACCTTGTGTATGATTTCTGGAATTCCAGGCCTGCTGCAACTCAAAATCTCTCTCTGAACACAAGCTCTGTTGTTTGTACCTTGATTTCATATGTTTATGACTAAGTTCAATTCAGTTTTCTGAAAATCAGCAGTATCAATGACAAGCAGAGAGTTCAGCTAATAAATGAGTTTCTGACCTGCATTAAGCTGATTAAAACATACATTTGGGAGAAATCTGTTACCAACACCATTTGAGGTAGGATGAGCAGCAGCCTAGATGTCTGTCAAATGTGTTCTTGTAGTTCTTAAGCTTCCTAGGGCCCAAAGGAGTTCCAGAAGAGGTGGAGGGAAACCCTTGAGCTGCTTTTCAGGTTTTCCAAAGATTATGGAAACTTTATAATAGACCCAGGCAACTGTTCTGGTGAATCAAAAAACTCAGCAGGTCGGTGGCATATAGTTTAACCTTTACTGGGCATCTTAATACAGGTACTGACACACACACTGAAACACTGTAAACAGGAGGCAAAAAGTTTAAAGCTTTCTTCACTTTAGCTTAAACTAAGATGAAGAAGTTTCCACACCTGTACACACACACACACACACACATACACACACACACAAATTCCTGCACTCAAACTTACACATATATTTTCTCCACCCCTGCAGCAGTCCACAATAAAATGACTTACAGATTTGACATTCCTTGGGGAGGTATGAGCCTGTATATATGATTTTTTAAAAATAAAATATGATATTAAACTATGTTCAATCAAACATAAATGCAAATCTAATTGTAGAGACATTTGCATAATTGCTGACATAGACTCAGGTGGTTGGCCAGTTAATGATCTGAACCACTTTTACAATTAATTCTCTAGATCTACAATTACACTTTTAGACCAGCATGTAATTTGGGCATGTTTTAAAAAAACTGTTTCTGAACGTGTAAAGAAAGCTATCTGGGTTGGGATGCTGGTGGCCTTGTGGGACCAGTGTCTCTTGATGTACTCTTTGAGGACCCCAAATACTTCCTCACACCACATTGAATGTCACTACAACTTATTTGACTTGATTGAACTTTATTTTCTTCACTTTAATTCCATTTAACTAAGTTCATTGAACAAATCACTGTCTTCCCATTGTTCATCGATTTGCTCGAGCGGGCCCCAGTAACATCTCCATATGACCTGTCTCATGCTAGTAGAGCCAAGGGCATCTGCTTGCTCCAAGAACATAAAGAGCCACAATAATTGTTACTGGTATTTGGCATATCAAATATAACACGGGTAGCTTGCCAGGCTCTGCCGTGCAGGTAGCATACTCTTACAGTCGTCTCTAAGTCCAGCATTTAATGATGAACAGCGCGGCGCGCGAGCGCGCGAGCCGGACTGTGACAGGCTGGTCTGCTGGGTGGAGTTCTGACGAGAGAAGTCGGATGTGGAAAATGGAGGCCCTCATGGAGTGGGGGTCGTCTGGCTTGTTGCAAGGCTCTGCTGGGCTGGCGGGCCAGGGCTAGAACCCACCATCTCTCCTGGGCTCCTTGTGACATTGACATGCAAAGGGCTTATGTTTTTAATATTAAGAGGAGATGAGTTAAATATGCTCAACATCTCAGAATATGTCAGAACTCTGCAAGAACTTCCAGAGGCATTCTCAAGCTTCCTTCCCTCTTAAATCCATTTTGCATTCAGCAGCTAGAGTGACCTTTCAGAAATGTTGATCAGACTCACTTCTTTTCCTACTGAAATTCTTCTGAAACATCTTATCAAATTTAAGATTATTTAAAGTTTAGATTTTTTTTAAATAGAATTTCAGATTCCGTCTTGTGATCTATGAGATTCCATTACACTATCCTCAGCTAACCTCCCTGACCGTGCCTCAGGCTCTCTGGAGTTGCTGTTCCTCTGCTGGAGGCTCTTTCGGTGCTCATCGTGACATGAACTTATGCCTATGTCTAGGTTCATAAAGGATGACCCATGTCTCCCTTCAAAGTCACCAAATAAAAGAAATCAGGCCTTCTAGTTACAGGCCTAAGAAGACTTCTTAACCATGCTAGCCTGGTTAGTAGTTTCTTTCTTTTTTAAAAAATTTTTATTATACCACCGTGAGATATACATTTACAAAAGTGTTCATATCTGGGTTTCAGTCTATACAGTGTTCCAGCACCCATCCCTCCACCAGTGCCCATTTCCTTCCACCAGTGTCCCATGTTTTCCCACCCCCACCCCAGCCTGCATCTATGGCAGGCAATTTTCACTTCTCTCTCTCTTTCTCTCTTCCTTCTTTTTACACACTGTGGCTTGCAATACATACAGTTAGAGGTTATCATGTATATCCTTTTGCCTACTTTAAATGCTCATATCTATACTAGAATATAGCCTGCGAGTCCAAAAACACACAGCAGAAACACCATTTGCACTTTTAGGTTCATAGCAGTGCTTTTCACAATTATCAGAATCTGGAAATAACCAGAGTGCCTGAGAACTGATGACTGGATAAAGAAACTTTGGTACATCTACACAATAGAATACTACTCTGGTTAGTTTTTAATACTACCCAAGACAACATGCGATTCTCTTATTTATTTATTTATTTATTTGTTTGTTTTGTTTGTTGTCTGATCCTTTTAATGAAAGGCAGCAGAGACCTTGTGTGATACTGTGAATGATAAAAAACAAATATGTATTTGTGAGACCCTGATTTGATTTCTGGCAACACATACACATGATTCAGATGACAAAAATTTATTTCTCATACATAGTTGGTTTTGATGTCAGTGGCTCCACCACGCCACTTCCACCTTGGTGACTTAGGTGGAAAGAAAGAGATGAACACTTTCCCCCAATCTACCTCTACCACCCCAGGACAGGACAGGAAGGCTATGGCTGATGAAGTCTCTAATGAGCTCCTTTATATCATGGACCTTGAGTCCCGCCAGAATCACTAGGTAGCAATCAAACCACACCTGTTGTTCGTTTGTCCAGCCTGGAATGGGAGTTCATCCCCACTACCTGATTTCCCAGGGAGCCATGGACTCAGGCTGGAGAGGGAATTGCTCTTTGCAGGAAAGGAAAACCAGTTCTTTCCCTGGTTTTTCAGTTTTTTCCTGGTTTTATCCAGGCCTATTGGGTCCCTATATTTCTCACAGAAAAGAATTTGAGGAGAAGACTAGTAAAAACAGAGTTTTATTTGGAGGTTTTGAGGAAGGGGAAGGAGAGAGAGAAAGAGAGAGAGTAACATGCTCAAGAGAGAACACGGGTTTCTCCAAAGGCACAGGAAGCCCCAGTACATCTAGGGATGTGGGAGGTACATCTGCTCAGGCACCACATGTGCTGGGGTATAAGCAGCCCTGGCCCAGGCAGCATATGTGGGCACTTCGTTTGTTCAAGCTGACTTTTGTAGGTTTTTTCCCAGGCTGCCTCACATGGGGGGTTTCTACCTAGGAAAGACTCTACTGCTATGGTGGTTGGCCGTGGGGTAGAATAGGGAATTGATTGTTAGTCTTCTTTTGAAATTCCCTTCCTTGGCCTTTGTTCCTACTGGTGGGTGGGTAAGTCCAGATTTCTGTGGGTCTATTAGTTTAAGTTAAGGGTCTTATTAGGCTTTAATTCCTATATTTATAATATGGGCTTTTTTGCAACCTTGGGGATATTGGTTTTATTATTTCCCAAGGATTTCCATTGTCATGGGACACTTCCTTATTTACCTGCCTGCCTCAGTATTCAGTCACAATTTCTGACTCATAGCTCCTCTTGTAACTTGTCACTTGTCACTTGTCACTTGTCTTCCCTTTGTTCATTGATTTGCTCAAGTGGGCACCAGTAACATCTCCATATGTCCTGTGACATGCTAGTGTAACCCAAGAGAATCTGCTTGCTCCAGGAACATAAAGAACCTCAAATCATTCCATCAGGTCATAGGAATGAGGTCTATAATTGTTACTGGTATTTGGCATATCAAATACATCAGAGCTTGCCAGGCTCTGATGTGGGGGTGGAACTCTCTTGTAGTCGCCTCTCATCTTGTGCATTTATTGATGAACTGTGAGTCGGGCTTGTGATCAGCTCTTCTGCTGGGTGGAGCTCTGATGAGTGGGGAGTCCAGATGTGGAAAATGGCGGCCCTCATGGTGTGGGGGTTCCTCTGGCTTCTTGCGAGGCTCTGCTGGGTGGCGGGCCAGGGCTAGAACCCGCCATCACTCCCTGGCACCTCGTGATCAGCTGGGCACAGGGAATGCCGGTAGCAACTCTGCTCCGTGTATGTGAATCTCTGGATCAGGCATACCTGGCTGGGTTTGAAAAAGACTGCTGTTTTTAGCTTAGATTAGAGATTAACTCCTCTAATCCTTGGAATTTGTCTGGTATTAAAAATAATGACTGCTTCACCTAATCATTTGTTAGGTGAATGAGGTGATTTTTGGAAATACCTAAAGAATTTGAGGAAAGGTAAGGGACTTTTACTAGGAGAATTATCCAAGTTATTAGAGGGTCAGAACTTCTAGTACCACTACCAGATTTCTGGGGAGAGAGTAGGTGTTCGAATTGCATCCAATGTACAATAGCTAGGAAAGTATCCAGAAAAACCTCATGAGGAACATGTGCGGAGCTTCAGGATGGAGGTGTGGAGATCGGAGAAGAGTGACCCGGAGAGGGCCTGGAAGTTCTGGGCTCTTCCCCTTCACATGACTACGCATCTCTCACATCTTTCATCCTGCTCTTGAGTTAAACCTTTTGCAACAGATTAGTGATTTTATAAGTGGGTTCCCTGATTTCTGTGAACAACTCTAAGAAATGGATTGAACTGATGAAAGGGGCCAAGGGGGTAATTTATAGCTAGCCAGTTAGCAATAGGGTGGCAGCTGGACTTATGGCTGGCACCTAAAAAGGAGAAAGAAGTGGACTGTCTCTGGAGGCTGTGCTCTTGGCCTGTGGTGCCCAGTGCTTTCTCTAAGTGGACAGTATCTAAATCTATCTGAATTGCTAGAAACCATGGTGGGGTCTGAGACTGCTTTATAGGTGAGGGAATCTCTACACACTCCTCTTGACTTTGGGCCCAGGAGTAGCATTCGAGACATCTCCTCCTGTATTCCCCAGCATTTACATAATACGTTACATGTGGCAGACATGAGATTAAAACCTGTTGAATGTGTGATCAAATGAATTTATATTAGAAGGAAATAATGCAAAATAAACTGAGAGTAACTCCCTGGGGTGAGCATACAGGGTTGGAAGGTCGGTAAGGTCAGAAAAAGTATCATGGTGTAGGTGACATTCAAGGAGGGCTCTTGAAGGATAGCAAGGGTTTGACCACAGATAAGGAAACACTCAGAGAGAAGCAATGGCCTCCAGGTGGGAATGTCTGGCTGTGCTGGGGGAAAGGAAGGATTAGATGTTCTTAAGGCAAAGGTCATGAGGAGAGAAGATAAAGAGCTTTGGGAGTGTAGTTAATCCAGGTTTCCAGTTATGCCTCAACCACTGAAGAGGCAAGTTCTTGCTAGGTAAGATTGGCCTCTCCTGTAATAAGGTTATAGTAATAGCATGATCAGAGAACTCTGGCATGAGCTGACATGTGAGAGATGCAGACATCTGCCTTGTTGGGAGATCTGTCAGGGAGGCGTGTGTATTTGACTCCTGGGAAAGGGCTCTTGCAGAGGAAGCTGAGCTGGGGTTGAGGATTTGAGCTATCAGAACACAGATGTTTGATTTGGTCTGTGAGCAACACCAAGTGATGCAAATTCTCTTGGATATTTGGGTGCAGGTCAGGGGTCTCAGTCTTCAGGACAGCTTGATCACTTGATCACTGACATCCTGTTATTCATCAATTTGCTCGAGCGGGCTCCAATAACATTTCCATTTGACCCTATCACATGCCAGTGTAGCCCAGGACAGCATATGTAATTTTTTGTTCGGGCACTACTTTCTTGAACATCTTTATCTCAATTCATTTCTAACATTTAAGTTGGATTATGTCTCACAATAGTGCAGGTCTCTGAATTCAGGGGGCTCAAGTTGCTTTGACCCTCCACGCCTTGCCTCGAAACATGGCTCCTCATCTGCCTCACACTGCACCCACCCTCTAATCTCACTCTCCAGTTCTTTTGCAGCATTCATCTCCCTTGCCTGGTCCCCTTGGGCTTCTGACACTCGCACACAGTTGCAGAGGGAAGGGATTGTGGAAACCGTCACTGAGTGGCTGTAGGCGTGCACTGAGTTCCCAGTGGTGCTGGTCTGTGCTCAGTTCTTCCTCCGCTTCCTCTTAGTCACATGTCCCTGAAGATTCCTGCTTCATGTTTGTAGGAGGTTCAGGCATGGGTAGTTTCTCTCCTGGTATTTTTTTTAATTAATTTTTTTTTTTCTTTTTTGGGTCACACCTGGCGATGCTCAGGGGTTACTCCTGGCTCTTTGCTCAGGAATTACTCCTGGCGGTGCTCATATGGGATGCCAAGGATCAACCCTGGGTCGGCCGCATGCAAGGCAAATGCCCTATCCGCTGGGCTATCGCTCCGGCCCCTCCTCCTGGTATTTATTAGTACCTGCCTTGGTACTTGAAATGCAAAATAAGACAACCAGGAATTTATTGTTTTGTCTTCTAGATTTAAGAAATAGAGAAAGATTACAGGAATGAGCTGGATTTGTCCAAAGTGGATATAGCCCAGGCACCCCGGGCTTCCATTATTGTCTCTGTATTGACATTCTGAGAGAATGTCAGAGCCTGGCAAGCTACCGTGCTGTATTTGACATACCAAATACCAGTAACAATTACAGACCTCATTCCCATGACCTGATGGAATGGTTTGAGGCTCTTTATGTCCCTGGAGCGGGCTGATGTCCTTGGACTATCTCGTATGTGACAGGACATATTGAGATGTTACTGGTGCCTGCTCGAGCAAATAGATGATATATGGGAAGACAGTGATACAGTGATTGACATTCACCTGCCATATCATCTTGAGATACAAGCCCATCACCCTGGAAGTAAGCACCATCTCAGAGCTTGCCTCTTTTGGACTCCAACTTTGACCTACCAGCCTACCTTTTCCTGGCACTGACATGAGATCACATGTGCCAGCTATACCTAAATTTCACTTTATCTTCAAAGAACATTCCCGTGTGGCCGAGGAGCTCTGCAGAGCCTAGAATCCAGCCTTCTGGGGGTGGTCTGGGGGTAGGGAAGGAGGACGGGTGACAATGGGACTCAGTTTATGTTTGCAACACAAAATCAATCTAAAGGAATCCTTGGTTCCATTTATTGGTAATTACTGCAAGAAGGAGTGTAAGGAAACTCTGAGTGGGAGGAGTGGCAGGTATTTAGAGAAACTGCTGTTGGAATCAGAGTCCTCTCTCCTTCTTACTAACTGGCTGTGACTAATGGCAATTCATGGACTCTCTCTTCTCTTGCTTCTATAATGTACAAATGGAGAGCTAATGGTCCCTGTGATATGAGTAGTGAGGGACCCCACTAGGAAAAGCACCTGAAGCAGCACTGGTAGGTAGTAAGTGCTGAGGAAGTGTCTGCCTGGCAGGGTTGTTCATCCCTATCACTGCGCTGTTCTTTGGAGAAGTGCTCTTGTTTTCTCAGCTTCATCACACACTCAAGGAGCTTGACTCTGCCAGGAACCCAAACCAAAGCAAGAATGAATGGCAGGTGAAGCTTGGATGTAATATCAGCCCAGTATCATGTTTTCTATGATTACAAGCACACAAAAGGATTTCCCCAGCAGAACAGTAAGCATATGAATTTGAAATTCAGGTGAGCACACAGACAATTCAATTCTTCTGAAACAATGATTTAGAAGAAATGCAGACAAGAACAATTTCTAGAACTCATTCTTTGCTCCTCAGAATTTGCTCCTCAGAATCTCTTGCAACTGCCACATGTGTGGGGCTGCATCATGATAGATCACCCCTGAGGTCTGGGTCCCCTGGGCAGCCAAGGTGCTTAGTCATCCTGGGCCTGGCTTTTCTTCACCAAATGCTCTGGAATGCATGGGAGGCAACTCCTCTTCGGAAAGAGTTATTTAGGACCTAATGTATTGAGGGGTATCTTTTAATGAACTAATTAGAAGAAGTCTAAGGAGAGAAGCTCAAAAATCTGTCCAGAGAGCCAGTTCAACAGCAGGCCAGGATCACTCTGGATTTGTTGATAAAAGTTTATTAATTTCTTCAGTGGGCACTTAGGGAGAGAATGCTAATTGTAAGCTGGACAGATGGGAAGATGAAATCTGAGAAAATCTCATGTGCTACTACAGTACCAAATTTGTCTTCATTGAGATTACATGACTTTAATAATGTATGATGTGGGGTTTGTACCAGTGAGGAAGGCCCCAGGGAACAGGGGAGGTGACTTGCTGGGAGTTTCGGTTGGGCCCTCCCCAACTATTCCTGCTGTGAGGGGAGATAGGACCTCTGGTGGATCCTATAGGCAAGAGTCACTTTTGAGCTCATTCAGGTATGAAGCTCACAGGATCTTCCAGGAGCCTCTGCCTTCATCTCTGTGATGTGGTGAAGGATACCTGAGCCTTGAAGGCTAGATGCTTCTGACACACTGAGATAAGGTGAGATATGAAATGATGTAGGTGAACATGCATACAGTTTTGAGTGATAACAAAGACCAAATAAGGATGGAGTTTGGATGGAGATTTTCAAATGCATTCACCTCTTACCAAATTTATTATATTTGTTTGCATTGACAGAGACACGGGGGTCCATTTTCTACCATTTTGGTGAAAATCTAAAGGCAAAATAGACTATGATGTTATCCTTTTAAATTTACTAACTCATAATATATGCACCATAACAAAAATAATGTTTCTTCTGAGAATTCTAATCATATCACAGGTTCTCACCTAAATAAGTTTAATCTTCATGGATACAAGGAGTCAACATCAAGGCAACATCTGATCCTAAATCGTATATCTATTTTTTATTCTTTGGATATTTAGTGTGATTGCTATGTTTCATGTCATAAAGTTTTCCATCATAATCTTACATTTCTTGGTCAGAGCAGTGACTAAGCCAATGTCTCTCAGAGAAAAATAAACATATGACTAACATTGGGTGAGTAGGAAAAAAAGAGCTCAAGTTGTGTGTGTGTGTGTGTGTGTGTGTGTGTTTGTGTGAATTCTCATATTTTGGAAAGCTTTGTCATTACATAGGATGGTTGGATCACCAGTTGGAGAGACAAAATCCATTCAGAGTTAAGCTCGGTTCAGAGTTAGATGTGTGTGGAGAAAGATGAAGGGAGAGTTTTGTAAGTGATATGCCCTTTGAATGAATACTAAATGGAGTTTTAAATTATGAAGGCAATGATAACTCTACTCTTTATCTGTAAACCCCAAATCTGAAATTATTTTTGGAGTGGGGCTGGATTTGAATCATTGTACCTTAGCTAGCTTGTCCCATGATGGATATATTGATGGATCATTAAAGAGAGTGGTGGAGAAACTACATTAATGCTCTCATTTGGCTATTTCATTCACTTCCATATCCCTCAAAGATTTACTGTGTTCCTATCTGCAAGGCATTAACAGGAAATGCAAATATAAAGAAAAGACTCATTAGTTTGAAGGGCTTCCAATCCAGAATATGCCCAGGCACCTAAGTAATTGAATACACGGTAATTTACAGGTGACATGCAAGAAGGGAAGATAAAGAGGTACAGAAGCTCAGGTAGAGAAAAGAAAAAGGAAGAGGGCATTCCAATCAGGAGAAATGACTTATTCATACACCTGTTACTGATTGAGTTATTCATTCGAGATAGAAATCTAGATGCCATCTTCAGCATCGTAGGTATACCTAGGCTTCTTTTCTCACTTTTCTCCATTTGTTGAATCACCCACATTCAACAGATCAAGTCATATTGAGTCATCTCCTGATCAGTGCATTCCCTCAAATTTGGGAGGCATTGTTTGTAAGACTGGATTGGAATGTGTATGTTGTGTTATCACTTTTCTGACAAAACATGAGCTCTTTAGCACCAAATTAATTAATTCTATGTCCAATAGAATGGGCCAATCATATGATATATTTTGACTTCTCTGTGTCAATACGACTATCACCTTCATTTAAGACCTCATGTTCTCTCATCTGAACTGTCTTATGCTTTTCCACAGGTGTCCTGCTTGAGTTTGTATTGCGTTCAGCCCCTCGAGAGAGCTTGCAAAATATTGGTCTGAACGCTGATGCTCACTGCCTGAAAACCTGGAATCTTATTACCTCCAGCACTGAGGCTGAATTATCCAGCAATCTCAGTTAATATCACCTTCCAACTTTAAGCAGTGGCCTCCAAGTCCCTAAACTGCTTGTTCCATTTCCTCCATCCCAACAAATCATGCCGTTGCCTATTTCCTTGACTCAACTCATGCTGTATACTCAACTAGGAAACTGTCAGACCATCTCTCCTCTCTCATATTTCCCTAGACATAACTTGTACTGACTCAGTTTAGGCATCAGTTTATGGAATGCCAGGATGGGAAGTCAAGTGTCCCTTCTCTGGAACAAAAAGCATAGTGCTTCATCCTTGTCACATTTCACTGACATGATCTGTGAATGTTTCTGTCTCTTCCCAGTCTGTAATCTCCTCAATGACAGGAATTGTGTCTCATTTATTCTTCTTCTTACTCTTCTTCTTATTTTGCTTTTTTGAGTCACACCCCTGGTGATGCTCAGAGGTTAGTCCTGGCTCTGCGCTCAGGAATTATTCCTGGTGGTGCTTGAGGGACCACAAAAGATGCCGGTGATTGAACCCAGGTTCGCCATGTGCAAGACAAGCGTTCTACCCGCTGTGCTATTGCTCAGGCCCCGCATGTACCATTTATATTTGCCTTCCTGCTACTTGCTTCAGAATCTGGCAGAGTAGGTTCTTGGAAAATGCTTTTTTGAACTGAGCTGAGTGGGAACCCAGGAAAACGACAAGGCAGAGACTGGACATGTGACCTTGAATTCATAAATATTACTGCCAAGCAGCAAAACTTACTACTAAAAACTGGCAAAAACTATCTTGGACAGGAGAGTCAAATGCAGCTGGGATCAACATTCTCTACTGTGGGAATTCCACAGAGATTTTTATCCAAGGTAGTGGACTCTTTTTGCTACAGTTTCTCCTGGGAAAAATACTATCAGAATTTTTAACATGTGTGTCCTAAGGAACAAAGCATACGGTTTGAATTCATCCCAAGTTAATTCTGCATAACATAAGCTTTGCAGGAGGAAGGTGGGTTTTAGCACTGTGGTCTCTGTCCTTCTTTGTATCTCATTCTGTGGTCTTCCCAAGGTCACATGGCCCAGAAAATGCAGTTAGAGCTGGAGTTGGTGGTGGGATAGCTTTAACCCAAGCTCTTTTACTTTCCCTAATTTTAAAACTGCATTCCTGAACAATAGGGTTACTCTTTTCAACCCAAGAGGAGCTAATGGTTCTATCAGTACTGATCTTCATACTATAAAGGAGTTTGGAGTCATTTGTGAGGTTGAAAAGATAACCCATGGAGTCATCTAGGTTCAAACAGTAGATTTCAACAATCTTTTAGACTAATGCCTGCTTTCACATAGGAATAATGTGATAGACAACAGAAACTGACAGGAATGGCCATATAAGAAATTAGTTTACCACCCCAGTACCCTCTCCAGATAGGCACCATAACTCTCCCTACTTTATTGACCAAAGAGGCTTTTTACCCATATACCTGGTTCCTGAGAGTGTTCTACCTCACCATGCAGTAGCAAATGCAAACAACTAAGAAAGGGATGTCAGCCTGGGTCTGTTGGCTGCTCCCTCCCCTTAAATCTAGATATAGCATCTCTTAACTTTTTGGGGAAGGACCTCCCAAGCAATGCTCAGTAGGTCCATGGACCTTACTGGGAAGCTCTTGGCAAATAGGGCCTATAGCTCAGCCCAAGGGCCCAACGATGCAGTGTTTCTGGACCCCTGTGGTGCAGTGTGTACCTAGGCCACCCCATGGTGCTAGAGGACGCCAGGCAGGGCTTTACCCAGAAATGTTCAGGGGATCTTGTGGTGCTGGGAATTGAACCCAGCTGCACTACCTCCTGGCCCCTGGGGAAGAGTCTTTAGAAGATTCATCCCATTTAGGGAATGCCTGGTTATCTGCACATTTTGCACTAGAATCTCTGTAGCAATGTCCCTAGGGTGGCGGTGTTAATTTTGCTGCAGAAAGCTCAACATTAATCTTGAGCTTAGTAATTTAATATCCCTCATCTGTTGACTCACCCTTTCCCATGTGAGCACTATAGAAGAGGTTCATATTTATTATGCAATGTTAAGAGCAATGGTTAGTGTGGTGTGATGTCTCTTGTAGATAACAAGGCTGTCTGCCACATAGCCACTGGAAATGGTATTCCCTTGATTGAGTTCATCTGATCTTGGTTCTTGATTAAGTACTACTTAATGCAGACTTATTAAGAACAGATCATGCCTGTGACAGGCATCACCCAGTTGCTCAACTATGCCTGTGGAGGTGCTCCAAAGAGTCCCCAGCAAACTGTTCTCTCATGGTTTAAAGGAGCTGCTTTAAAGGACTCCAGTTGCTTCTCTCCTTTGTGGTGTGTTGATAAAACCTGGACTTGGGCATCAAGTTTGCTGCTTTGTAAAGTTAAGAACAGGGGGGTGCAATACACTGTTGTGTGAGTAAGATTCTGCTTTGAAGTCTGGAGGATCTGGGCTCCTGTCTCAGCTACTCACCAGCTGGGTGACCTTGAGTATGCTTCCTAATCACTTGAAACTTCAGGATGCCTGATAGCTATTTTAATGATAGTGCCACTTCAGAAGGTGTGTGTGTGTGTGTGTGTGTGTGTGTGTGTGTGTGTGTGTGTGAGAGAGAGAGAGAGAGAGAGAGAGAGAGAGAAGAGAACCGAGGTATCCTAAAAGAAAGCGTAAGCCCATAAAAAGTCCCTCTTCCTTTTTTTTTCTTTAGCCGTGATGTCCAGCTAAAGCGCCACCCTAAAATGTTTTAAACTCAGGCCATCCATGTTTTTAAAAATTTAGGTCTATGGTTCCATTCATTGGTAGCCTTGCTCCTTTAGGCTTCCTCCTGAGGCAGTGGCATAATCTGTCTTGCTCACAATTAAAGCCTTACTCTAAGCCCAAAGCCTGGCGCAGAGTAAGTTCTCAGTGATGTTTTCTGAATGAGAAATGGGTAATCAGCAGCTTGGGGGTGTATGACTCACAGCTTCCTGTAAAGACATTTGATGACTCAAAGGAGGGCCATGTGACTGGGGAGGTAGTTCATACCCATGACCTACGTCTCCATAATTGCTCTGCTCCTTGGATTTAAAAGGAACCAACACCCTTAACCTGAGACTTTGAAGGAATGTGGGCTCTGTAAAGCAAAGACTTTTCGAAGGGATTAGAAATGATAGGCAGAAACCCTCCTGTGCTGGGAGGGGGCTAGGTGACGGAAACCTGTGGTCTAGGTCAGGTGGAAAGGAGACATATTGACCCTGTGCTAGGTGTTTTGTTTTTGAGGCTCTCAGGGAGAGGTCTTTAAAATATTCCTGCATGGGGCTAGCCACAATGTGTAAAATAAGAGGGAGAGAGAGAGATGCAGAGACAGAGAGAGAGACAGAGAGAAAGAGAGGAAACTGGGGTACCTGCTATTAAGGCAGCCTGGGGGTGGGCGGGAGGGGGGTGGGGTACATTGGTGGCGGAAATGGGGCACTGGTGGAGGGATGGGTGCTGGTATACTGTATTACCATGAACCAATTATGAAATTGTATGTTTCACGGTGGTATAATAAAAAATTAAAAAATAATAAAATATTCCTGCATGCTCTGAGTGTGTGCCTTGAGTGTGTGCCTTGAGTGTGTGCCTTGAGTATGTGCCCCCTTGCTTCAGCACTTCCTCCCAGCTTCTGCACGGTCCCTTCCTTCACCTCCCTTAAGCTGGAGTCTGTGTACAGAGTTGCCCTGTCCACTTACCTGTGTCCTGGCCATCTTCCAACTGCATGTTTGTGTCTGTGCTGAGGGTCCTCCTCAACTCCCATAAAGTGCCAAGGTGTTAATAGCTGACAGCAGCGCTCAAACACTGACTCCTGGCTCTTTACCCCAAGCGCCCCCCGCCCCCGCACCGTGTGTGTGTTGAGTGGGGGATCATGGCCCCTTCCTTTCCCAGAGTTAATCCTTGTTCCTGCAGGACTGTACTCCACATTCTCCCTTAGGAAAATACCTGGTGGTAACTTTCCCTTTTTGATCATTTCCTCTCTTCCCAGTGGGCTTTTTCTTGCCCCTTCTTAATAAGGCACTTTTACTTGAATCTGTGATTTAGGGTCTGCTTCTGGGAGAAAGCAAACTAAGACATTTACCTTTCAGGAAGACTCCCTAGCTCCCCTCTCCTTCCTGTCTTCTCTGTTTCACTTCTTTCCACAGCATTCCATCCAGTAGATGGCATTTAACTTTGTTAAGTGTCCTGGCAGTCGCCTCAGTTTCCACATGTATTCCCTAAAGACAGACCCAGACTTCTGCCTGTTGGGTTCACTACTGTATCATGCTATGACTGGCACCTCATATGCCTGGCACATGGCAGGTTCTAGCAACAATTTGCTGGTTGAATTATTAGATGTGTAGCTGCAGAATAATCCATGGACCATGCATCAAAGAATTGTGTGTCTCTACAGTAATTTCAGAGTGCTATGGGGGGAGGGACATATGAAAAATGACATTTGAAAGAACCCAGTGTTCCATACTTCAGAGGCAATTCTTATCACCCTGGAGTGTGTAGCTTTTACAATTTTTCCTTTCCTTTCTTTTTTTTTTATCGGATCACCATGCGATAGACCATTACAAAACTGTTCATGATTGGGTTTAGTCATGCAGTGTTCCAACACTCATCCCTTCACCAGTGCCCATTTCCCAACACCATTTTCGATGATATTATCATTGTCTCTTCTCCGTGTGTAAGGTTCTTTATGCTCCAGGCCACCCTTACCTTACTCCACTCCCCTAACCCTCCCACACATTAAGCCTTGAGCACTGGGGTTGCCTCAAACATCTGTTCTCCCTATGGCCTCAGCACTAGCTTTTGCCATTGTCTGCTACCATTACAATTTCAGGATCACAGACTAGATCTAATAAATGTTTTATTGCTGTTATTTGTTTTGTAAATTTGAATTACTCAATATTGGAGTAAAAGTTGCTGAATTTTCACTCCCTTGAGAAAATGAGAATCTCTGGCCAGAATTGTGCAATGGAGTCAAGGCTGCTGCCTTAGCGTGGGGTATGCCAGGGACACTCTTCCAATCCTATTCCCTGGGGCCCTGGTGAGGTGAGGGGGGTCTCAGCCAGCCCCGAAGAAGCCCTTTTTCAGGGGCCACTCTCAGAGCGTGTCTTGGTCTAGTTGCATGAAAGTGCCACAGATCTTCTTTGCTAACAACCAGTTTCACTGCTGCCTGTTCCAGAACATTCCTACCTGCTCCTTGCAGATGTGCTGCTTGGAGACCATCAAGCTGTACAGTTGTGTCTGTTACCCCTCTTGGCCCTTGCTAACGATGCTTAGGGGGTGCAGGGGTTGGTGAGGTGTGGCCAGTCTGGGAGAGGTTCGGAGGGAGGCTGGATCCTGATTATGTCTCTGTATTTGCCAAAGCTACACCTGCAAAAGGGACCAAGGTGCTCAGTGGGACTCTAGCCTGTCTCCCAATAAGTGTGGATCTTTTATAGAAATGTGAGGGACTACATACTATTTGGAAGAAAGTATTATCATCAGGGGTAGTACTGACTGGAGGTATGAAGTTCTACTACTCAGCTCATTTTGCTGCAGATATTGGTTGGTGTCTTTGATGGTTGATGAAACATTGATCAGCAACTCCTGTGCCCTTGGTTTTCTTTTCTTGATCAAGAGCTCAGGGTCTTCACCCCAAGGTCAGGGGTGGGTGTGCTCGGAGAATTGCCCCAGAAGGAGTGACTTGTATCCAGCGATACTGCCTGAGCTATCTGAGAAAGAGGAATCTGATCATTTTACTTTAATTCAAGTAGACATAAAAAGCCAAGATTTTGCTTGAAGTTGTGAGTAGCGAGAAGCAATTACCCACTACTGGGATAAACAGACACCAAAGCTAGCAGGATATATTTTCTGTAAGCCTTCGCAAAGGGCCTTGGGGAATAAAAACAAGTTCAAGCCATAATTTTTGGATATTCTTTGGATCATTATTTTAAATTCTGGAGAGTAGTTGCTCCTCCTGTTGTTTGTTGGTTTTCGGGTTTTGCTAGTTAGTGGATTGCCAGGTATGCTGTTGAAGGCCCTTGCTCAGGGCGCTCCTGGCATTAAAGCCTCGTTTCATTGAAGAGGAGACAGAGGCTCAGAGCAGAGAGTGGACTTGCTCAAGGTCAAAGTATCAAATGACAGCACAATTTTGAGTTTGTTCTTCAGTTCCAGGCCAGCATCATTTGTGCCTGCTGGAGATACCTGATAGCTGGGTTACTCTGGTCTCTCCAAGTGCCATGAGGCTTGTCAAGATATGTGAGACCCAGGGTGTTGCTCAGGGTAGACCCTTGCCTTACATATCAGAGGCCCCAAGTTCTACCCTCAGCACTGCAAAAACAAAACAAAACAAACAAAACAAAACAAAAAAAAAAACAAACAAAACAAAACAAAACAAAGCAAAAACAGAGAAACAAACACAGCTCCAGCAAAAAAACAAATTGGCACAGCGACTGCCAGTTTTTTTTTTTTTTTTTGGCACACCCGCGTGCTCAGGGTTACTGGCTCTGCACCAGAATTACTCTCGGGGTTATGGTCTGCACTCAGGAATTACCCTGGCGGTGCTCGGGGACCATATGGGATGCCGGGATCGAACCGGCCGGCACAGGCCGGCTGCATGCAAGGCAAACACCCTACCCACTGGGCTATCGCTCTGGCCTCAGCGACTGCCAGTTTTGGGACGATGATTTGGGCTTTCACATATTGTCAGAACTCAGGCATTCTGTCCTTGTTGGCCAGTTTGGCCACCACCAGCCAGCATGTGGGCTCCCAGCAAGAGGGGAGCTCACTTCTCCCTCCCCTGACTGTGACATCCTGTTGTCAGGAGGTGCAGGTGTGCAGGAGGCCCTGATCGCTGTGGGTGTCCTTGGCACTGCAGAACAGCTTGGCTCAGTGTCGCAGGCCTTTCCCTGCCTCTCCTTCCATTCCCGCCTGCAGGGGCCTCTCATGTGCAGAGGGAGGTCAGAAGGACAGAGTCCTGTCTTTATCGATTCGGAGGTCGAACGAATTTGCCAAACTCCTGCAGCATGCATGGGTAAAGGACGCAGAGGAGGCAGAGATATCCTTTGCCTTCAGTGGGCTCTGGTCTGGCCAGGACTGAGAGAGAGACACACAGAGATGACATAGCTACTGAGGAACAGATCATGTGGCAGAAGCTGGACCTGGTTGCCCAGACTCACAAAAAGGGCAGACTCTGGTGCTAGCCGGAACTTTGAAGATGAAGCACCTTTTGTGTGGCATCTGCAGTAGTGATTTTGCTCCTGGGGGTGTTAGGCAACAGGAAGCAAGGCGGGAGGAGGGAGAAAATTGGATGGTAGTCAGGTACCTCCTTAGGGATGATGATGTACTGAGCTGTCTGAATCTCAGAACTGAAGATCAACAAAGACATCAGCGGTAACTCTACTAATGGATATTACGCTCTCGCATTCACCCTGATGGGTTTTATATCGGTGTTCCATCACATTCTCACAAGCCCATGGGTGTTATCGGCCTTAAGGAGTGAGGTGTGACAATTAAAAGAGGAACAGCTCTGTCAGGAATCATTCTGCTGAACTCAAACCCCAGTTGTTCTGATCCTGAAGCCACTGTGTATGCTGGTACACTGACTAGGGCTGGGCCCAGCTTCTGTCCAGTGCTGCTGGGACACCTGGTTGGCCAGAGAAGTAGCTACCTGTGACCTGTCCTTCTGCTTCTGCGTAGCGGCAAGTGAGAGTTGTAAGACCAGCTCATTGCAGAGCACTAAGAGGAGAGAGTCCCGCGAGTGAGCACAGAGTCAGCGTTTTGTGTATCCAGCAGTAACTTGAAGAGGCACAGAGTTCAGGTCCCCCTTGGGAATACAGACTAGAAGCCAGCTATCTCCGAGTTACTCCCAATGAACTGCTGACTTTTCTGGATTCCTTAGTGTCAGGGTTCCCAAAGAGTGAGATTCTCCTTGGGACTCACTGGAGCCACCTCTAGTGGATCATAAACCTACAGCTCTGCGTCCTCTGTGGGACAGGAGGACAGCGCGAGTACCATGATTGCTAAGAGCTGGACAGTGCCTTGCCCATCAGCCTCCCTGAAGTCAGACCTTGAAGGCTGGTCAGTGAATGATGTGAGGGCATGCCTGAGAGAAAGGGAGGTACTGAAATCCCAGTCCTGCTTGGCCTCACTGCCCTCTTCGGCCTCTGTGCTTCAATGTCCCCAGATGACTCACGGAGGTGGCTCAGAGTCCTGCTTATTCCCAACCTGGCAGGGGTGATGGGTGGAGAGAGCAGCTTCCTGAAGCAGATTTATGGTCCCAAGGCCCCCCACCTTCATTCATTTCTCAGCCACCCATGGTCTGCCCTGTGGCAACCTCAGTCCATTTGGTGGCCCTGTCTGTTGATCCCTGTGAGCTCTGCTAACAAGTAGCTCCTGTTTTTCCTTTCAGGGGCTTCACACATCCTGTTTATTCCTTGTATGGCAGGAACCCCTTGAAGGGCAGAAGCCCTCTACTCAGCTCCTCATCAGTTATGCTTATCTACATGTGTCTATGTGTGTACATGCGTATGATAGTTTAAGTGTGTATGCGTGATATGTATATGGCGTGTGTATATGTGTGTGTGTGTGTGTGTGTGTGTGTGTGCTCAAGGGAAGCTCCTTCCCCAGGAACCCCAGTCCTTGGAGGCAGCCCTGGGCAGCTGTGATGGTGGACAGCTCTCATCCCACCCATCCCAGCTTCTCTTTATTTTTTATATTTTATTATACCACTGTGAGATATACAATTACAAAGATATTCATGTTTGGGTTTCGGTTATACAGTGCTCCAGCACCCATCCCTCCACCAGTGCCCATTTCCCACTGCCTATGTCCCTGACTCCCTCCCCTCTCCCTAGCCTGCCTCTATGGCAGGTTCTTTATCTTCTCTCTCTCTCTCTCTCTCTTCTTCCTCTCTCTCTCTCTTTATACATTGAGGATCACAATACATAAATTTAGAGGTTATCATGTGTATCTTTTTGCCTGTATTCAATACTCAGTTCTAGGCTGGTATCATCACTTTTGCCAATTATTAGCACACTGTTCCCTTCCCTGTCTTACCTAACCTCTGACTCCCAGCTTCCTTGACCTTTGCCACTGACCTTGCACCTGCAGGTATCAGCACATGGTTAGTGTCTGAGTCCTCCACGAGGGCTGTGCAGCCTTCTCTCCGGATACCTGGTGGAAGTGAGCCTCGTGGGGTGCTCAACCCAGCACCACGGACCCCAGTCCAGCACCACCCACATCCCAAGGCAAAAGAGTCCCAAAAGCAACGGGCAAGTCCCTTCAAAATGCACCATCTTGTTCTATCCTTGAGGGAATGTCACCATGGCAGGCCCCAAGCAGGTGGCACCAAGCTGACCTGTGTTGTGACCAGGCTGTGTCACTTCCTGGCCACTCCTCATGTACCTGTCCTTGTTCAGGCTCAGTGACAGCTTGTTCCCTCTGAGAGCAGTGCTGCAGCCCAAAGTTGGAGGTTCAGGGGTCCGGTTATGGTGCAGCTTCAGCATACGTTGCTTCACTGGCTCTGCCCAAGCCCAGCGAGGAAGAACATCTCAAAACCTTACTCCCAGTGGCTCAACCCACTTGGGGCACAAAGGCGTCACATGGCCACCATTTGGGCACGGCATCTCTTCTCACTTTGCCCTGATGGGAGCAGGGAAGCCAGTGCCTCAGAAGAGGCCTGTGGGGAGCATCACTTGCTCCGCTGTCCCCACTTTGTGCCAGGGCAGAGGGACAGGCACCACACACCACACATGATATTCACCTCCAGGTGGTCTCTGCTGTAAGAATAGATGAACTTATGCTGTTTTCTGCTACTTGATGGATCTGGAGACTATGAATGGAGCAAGTACAGAATGGAACAAGACAGGGGAGGGACAGATGCAGAGTGATTTCTCATCTGTGGGATAAATAAATAATATGAGAGAGAGAGATCATGTCAATTGACATGAGTGAGGGCATTTTGGGAACCAATGCTGTCAGCCTGAATGTCTAGTGAGAATCTAAGGCCACCTTCAGATCCCCTCAAGCCTGAGACAAGGCACATAATCTCTCTCCTCCATGGTGAGTACCTGGTGTGTGTGTGTGTGCGCATGTGCACATTCATGCACTTGTGCATGAGTGTCCATGTATTCGTGTCATCCCACGGTACCTACCCATGCACACAGGCCTGTTGGGATAGTGGGAGCTAGTTTCATTTTCTTTTGTTCTCCTTCCCTGTGTGCAAAAGAGCACAAAGAAGCCCAGTCTGGGTGACAAAGGCAGTAGCCAGGAGAAGGGCAATTTTAATTTTTTTTTTAATTTTATTATATCACTGTGAGATAGACAATTACAGAGCTGTTCATAATTGGGTTTCAGTCATACAGAGTTCTAGCAATCATCCCTCCACCAGTGTCCGTTTCCAAACACCAATGTCCCCAGTTTCCCTCCCATCCCCAGCCCCAACCCTCAATAACCTGCCTCTATGACAGGCATTTCTTTCTCTGTTTCTCTGTCTCTGTCTCTTTCTCTGTCTCTGTCTCTGTCTCTCTCTCTCTCTCACTTTGCACATTGCTGTTTGCAATACAGATACTGAAGGGTTGTCATGCATATCCCTTTACCTACTTTCAATACTAAGTTCTAATCTATTTTACCATTTCCAATTATTTATTGGCAAAGTGGTTCGAGAAGATTTTTTTTTAAAGAGCTAGGAAACCAGCCTTTCCTTGACCTTGTCTCAGCCCCCCAGGATTGACCTCTGCTGTGGGTTGGTGATCCCAGAGTAAATTCCAAGCACCTGGATTTTGGATGAAGGGAACCGGGTTTCCTGGAGGTGTCACCATCAGGCCTGGAAGCTAAGTTCATGTGAACTCTGACCCCTGCTTCCTCTGCTCTGGGGACAGAGGAAGCAGTGGGATCCCCCACTGGAGGGAATGGGACAGGTCTCTCGCCCAGCCAGGCTGTGGAGTGGAGTGAACAGAGCTCCACAAGGGCAGGTCAGTCCCTGGAGACTGCAGGTGCATGGGGAGGGCAGTCCTTTTTTTAAAAATATTTTATCATACTACCGTGAATATACAATTACAAAGATGTTCATGTTTGGGTTGCGGTCATACAGTGTTCCAGCATCCGTCCCTCCACCAGTGCCCATCTCCCACCACCAATGTCCCTGGTTCCCTCTCCCCTCCCTAGCCTGCCTCTATGGCAGGTTCTTTATCTCTTTACTCTCTCTCTCTCTCTCTCTCTTTCTCTCTTCCTTCTCTTATATGTTGTGGTTTGTATTATCTATGCTTAGAGGTTATCATGTGTATCTTCTTTAGGGTAGTCCTTTTGAGTTCTGGGGCTCTGGGTTGGAGGGAAGGAACTAGCCCGTGATGTGGCCAGAGCTGTGCTTCCAGGAGGTCTTGTAAGAGCACGGAAAGCTCAGCCCTGTTCTGAGTTTGAACCTTACTCACCAGCCTTCAGGCTCAGATGAGAACCGTCTCACCAGCAACCTCATGCATAGCCCCACTTTAACTAAGGTGGAGCATTTCGGCTTCTGAGTGTTGAAGAAATTCAGGCAGCCACCAAGTGGCGCTGTCCAGCTGTCCATTGTCCCCAGCTCGGAGCTGGGGCTCCAAGCCCCAACACTGGAGCCTCTGGGCTTTCTTAGTGCATTTCCCCCTCCCCCCATGGTTTTATAGACCCTTAGTCAACCTGAAAGCTCCTGAGAGCCTGCATTATCCAGTGGTTCTTTCATTAGTGTGGAAGTAAATGAACGGAACCAATGATCAGTCACTGAAATCCAACCCAGGGTCAAATTTTGTGACCTTGTAGAACAAATCTGCTCATCTCACACCCAGTCTCTGTTCTGCGCCAGTTTGCTGGCCAAAAGTCTCCACCACACATAGGCAGAAAAGGCTCTGGGACCCAGCTGGCCTCCGCTTTCCCTAACTGGAAAATGGGCTGTTAAGAAGCTTGCTTTCTTTAATGGGTTGTGAAAGATTATGAGAAAAAGGGACAAAACTGAGTGCAGAAATGTGAGAGAAAAGTTACTTTTAGGCATAGGATCTCTCATAAAATGTCTTCACTGAGCAGTCGATACTGAGCTGTTCTTGCTTGGGCTGTCCTGCAAAATGGACAGGGATCTGGGCAGTTGATTCCAGAGAGGCAGAAAGCTTGTTTCTGTCTGAGCTACCCAAATAGCTATTACTCAGGCTTGTGGGCGTTATTTCTCTCTACCTCCCACCCCACTGATGTGTAATGACCAATGTGGCTGCAGCCTTCAAGCTACCAGAAATGATTTGAACTTGGGCCCACATAGGCTACTGGGAAGGTGCCCTGCAAAGAATTCTTTAGGGTTGAACCATTTTAAATTTCACGAATTTTGCCTGCTTCCAAGAGGGGACTTCCTACCCTCAGGTGGGCTTATCCTAGAGCGAGAGCTCTGCCTCATTTTAAAATGAAAGGAAACCCTGTCTTAACACTACTCTTTGATCTCTGGTGGATATGGAAATGAAGAGAGCTTATGCTTTGAGCAAAACCTGGTCTGCTATTATAAAGGGTAGCTGTATTTTTAGCACAGATACAGCTGATATAAACTTCCTCAGGCCCGAGGCGGGTGGGGGTGATACACCAGGATCTGCTAGATGGGAATAGTGGGGAAGGAGTGTGGTTGTGATGCTGGAAGAGAGGGACAGAGGCCAACACTGAGATCCCAGTTGCCCTCTATCGAGGCTCGGCTATAATGAATTTGTCAATGTCATATTATACCAGATTTCTCGTGATCAGAGTTCTTAGGAGGAAACTCATGTAGAGAACATATCACCCCAAGGAGGCATTTGATATGTCTGTCTCACGATATTTTTGCTTATCCCAACTTGGGGATGGGTGCTCCTAGTATTTATTGCATAGAGGCCAGGACACATTGATCTGGGTTCGGGTGACAAGAATGCGAGGCTGGGTGCCTCTGGGCAGCACCAGGAGGAATTTGGCACAGTTCTGGCAGAAGTTTATCATCCGTTGCTTTATTATCTCTATAGTTCTTAAAGTTTTGCAACAAAGTGATTTTGCTAGAAAAAGAAATTTGTGAAGAGGGAACCCACAAGGTGTTAATGAAGAGAGGACGCTATGTAAAACTAATCTACAACCTCCAAGAGCTGCAATTCAAGGTAACTGTGTAACACTTCTACAAGAAATTGGGTGTCCCCCTCATAGTTTGCAAATTTGAAGACCATCTGCCATTTGTTTTTCAAAAGAATTTCATTTTGTCTCCAGGATCCTGAGCACATTTACAACTCAGCAACCGTGGAAACCCTTAAAGAGAGCCTTTCTGAGGGGAAGTTGCTGAGAGAGGCCCAGATCTTTCTCCTATTGCCCAGGGTGGACACAGATTCTCTATTTCTCACCTTAGTCTTGAGTCCAGATGAGAAAGCCGAAAGGAGAGATGCTGGAAGAGCTTCAGAGTTTGCAGACATAAATGGTATTTTGTGCCTCAGTTACATACTCTTAAATATTTGTTGAGTGTCAACCAATTGGGAGAAAGGAAAGTAGGCACAGCCCATGTCCTCTGGGGTGACCTGAATTGCATGGTTTAGTGTGAGCCTTACCACTCAACAGCCTGACTCTACATTCTGTCTACCCTGCTTCTTAGACTGTGAGTTTTTTTTCTTTCTAAGAATTAAAAAACAATTACTGCAGTTTATGATAGTGTTATTATTTATTATTTTGGTGTGCAAAATGCCTAAGACCCATGGAGGTCCTTATGTCACTTCTAGCCTGCCTCTTCTTATCCTCACCCCCACTTCTGCTTGGTAAATTCAGTTTCTTAATCCCAGGACAATAGTTGGTCGTTGTACATACCATCTAATTCCTAATCATCTAGTATTTTTTCCTTCTCCCTCTGACATATTTTGCTCAATGTGACACGCTGTAGTTTTGATACACCAGGAGCTCAGGTGGAAAGCTCCATGTTATAGGCAGCCAATTACACCCACGGAATATGCAGCCAATCAGAATTTAGAAGGGGACACCTAGGGGGTGGTATTTGGCAGCAAATAAAAGGCACCCCAACCCCCACCCCCTCTCCTCTCTCACCGCCCACTCCCATGCTGGTCCCCTCTCTTCCTCCCGGATCAAGTAGAGCATTATGCCAGGTACAGGGCCCAGTATGGATAGGTCATGTAAGGCCAGGCAAGGGCAGTACAGATTTGGCTCAGAGGCCCAGGTTATGGGCAGGACTAGGAGGTCCAGGATAGCTCAGATTCAGGCAGGCCACAGATACCCAGGTATTGGCAAGGTACTGAGCACTGGAGTTTCACAGTCTAGGGTTGTGACTAGAGACTAAGTAAAGCCGGGACAGGACAACAGGGACTGCTGGGGTACAGTTGGGAGGCCCAGTGGCAAGTATGGAGCACAGGGATCTTGAGCCAGTGCTTGGGTCTTGGGTCAGAGGATGGGGGAGCGTACACAGGACAGAGAGAGCAGCACAGGAATAGGACCAGGCCATCATTCATGGGAGGCCAATAGACTGTGTGTCAGGTCATGGGTAACAGAGAGGACTAACATTTGGGGAAGGACTTGGAATCATCTGTGCAATAAACTAACTTTCAATCTTCTGAGTTTCGTATATAAATCTTTCATACAATTCTCAAGAGCCCACCAGCACAGGAAAATCCACTTTTGCGTTAACAGTTTCATCCAGTTGGAGAAAATGGAAAGATTTCATTTTTTTTTAGAGATGCATGGGATTCTATTGTTTATAGCTGCTATAACTTCTTTGGCCATTCATCTGTTGTTGGGTATTTGAATTGATTCCATATCTTAGCTATTGAACTCCATGCTGCAGTGAACATGGTTTTGCATCTCTTGGAATTAATGTGTTTGTGTTATTGGGGTCAGTACCAAGAAGTGGAATTGCAGGGTCATACGAAAAGCTATATATCTAGTTGTTGTTTTTTTTTTTGGGGGTGGGGTGGTATGACTCCATGCTTTTTTTCCATAGATAACTTGTGACTTTTGAGCAAGAGACTTAGTCACTCTAAATTTTTGTTCTTCAATCCGTAAACATAAGGAAATAAGAGTACCTACTTACCCCATAGATTCTTGTAAAATTTATATGTAAAACCAGACTTTAAAAGACCAGCACCATGCCTCACATATAGTGACCCTCATTAGTTAACAGTTGTTATAATTTTCAGTTGAAAAGGTCTTAGCAATGCACAGAAAATCCTCCCAGTCTTTCTGGGGAGCACTCAGAGAGGATGGTACAGCAAGTAAGGAGATAAGAGATGAGATAAAGTTATTTGATCTTTCAACAAATATGTGCTAAGCATTCTACAAGGTGCCAAACTCTAAAGTAGGCTGTGGAGAAAAGGAAAATATGCAGGAAATTCTCAGGATCATCTGGTCTAGGAAGGTCCCAGGCATCAGGAAGATTATAGGAAACTGATAAGAGTAAGGGGGTGTTGAGTGAGAGTAAATAGTACAGAATGGTGTGACCATCTGATTGCGTAGGAGTTTTCTGGGGATGCAATGGTGAAAAGATGAGGACACAAGGAATTGCAGAAAAGCAGCAAGGTCAGCAGTGCAGCTGACACACCTACCCCCTTGGACACAGTCACTTGATTCGGGCTTCGCTCCTTGATCCAGGCTGCGCAAACTTGAGCACCTCCTTGGTATCCTGCCTGAGAGGGCCTTGATGGGGAGGCTCCCCAACCCTCATCTCTTTCCTCTCTGTGCTCCCGAGTCAGCTGGCCAAGTTAGAGATCTGCTCCTCAATAATGTATGAAAAGCAAAAAAAACCCTGATTATATTCCATTAAATTTAAGATGTCATCCATTTTAGAATCACCATCAATTTATGCATCACTTAGAAAGAAAGATCTCTGCCAATCTGATGATATGGCATAGTACTGAAGGAAAGATGTGAGTCTTCTAGCTATTAAAATCTGCACTATGTGGGGCAAGTGACAAATACCTGAATATTTGCAAAGATGATGGATCTTACAGCCCCAGGGGCTTAAGTAAGACCCAGCACAGAGATAGCCTCTCTCTCCCAGGACAGGCTTTTTTGTGCCTGGGGCTTGGGACCTCCAAGAGAGTGAACCTGCTGCTCTTTCCTTTCGAAGAGAAGGTGAGATTAAAGGCTCTGAAAGGGAGGAAGGGAATTTGAGCTTCCAGATTGGGCCAGCAGGGGTGGGGTGGGGTGGGAGAGTGGGGACCTTCTCCTGCCTCTCGGGCTTCCCAGGAGGCAGCCATTAGTCTGCCAACCCACAGGACATCTTCCTCATTTCACAATCCCAGAGGGAGACAGCCAGCCAAAGTCAGGCTGAACATTTTCAAAGAAATGAAAAGGTTCCCAGGTGGAGGGTAGCATAGCGGCTCCATTCATGGAGGTGCCTTTGAGGTACGAAAGCTGCTTGCCGGGCCACCTCCTTGTCAGGTTCTATTTATCTCTGTTTATAAAAGCCACGTGCTGTTTCAGAGTCTGCTGCAGAGCTGACATTTTTAAGTGTGTCTGTGAAGAAGAGAGTGAGGCATCTAGTCCTGGAGGCTGGATGCTGAAAGAGGAAGCCTCAGTTTACCCTCATCCAGCGGCTGTGAGCAGTCCCGCTTTTTTGACTGGCCTAGTCTACAATTTTGACTTCCTGAAAAATTCATGGGCTTTCTCTGATAAATAGGGAGTTAACAATTGTCCATCATAAAGATAAAAATAGCCATAGTGCAGGGAGCTCCCTTTCTTTTTTTTTCTTTTCTTTTTCTTTTCTTTTCTTTTCTTTTCTTTTCTTTTCTTTTCTTTTTTTTCTTTTCTTTTTCTTTTCTTTCTCTTCTTTTCTTCTCTCTTCTCTTCTCTTCTCTTCTCTTCTCTTCTCTTCTCTTCTCTTCTCTTCTCTTCTCTTCTCTTCTCTTCTCTTCTCTTCTCTTCTCTTCTCTTCTCTTCTCTTCTCTTCTCTTCTCTTCTCTCTCTCTTCTCTTCTCTTCTCTTCTCTTCTCTCTTCTCTTCTCTTCTCTTCTCTTCTCTTCTCTTCTCTTTTCTACTTTCCAGGGAACTTTTCTACTTTCCAATCCAACTCTGAGTCTGAACATCTTTACTATTCAATATTTTATTCTTCTGCCTCGTCTGCATCAATACCCCTATACATCAGAATGTCTTTTCCTTGGAACATGACTGTCCCTTTGGGAAATGGAGAGGATTTGGGGACAGCCATGCAGAGCGATTTGAGAGTCGCTGACCTAGGAGGGTGCTTGGCTTCTGCTCTGTGTCAGTGTTCAGGTACAGGAGCCACTTGTTCAGGCACAGTCAGTGTCAGGCACAATCGTGCCGGTGACACTGAATTGCTCTCTCCTCTGCTTCGGAGGAGCCAGGAAGGGCCAGGAGGCTGCTGGGGTCTATATACCTCTGAACAAAATCTGTCATCTTGTTGACAAGGCTTCCAGAGGATTCTGCTGGGCTGTGCACTCCAGGGTCCATCCCTATATGCTGCAACTGAAAAGGTCAGACTCGGTCTTGGAGATACTGAGGGCACACTATGGCACTCTCTGTCTCATTCTCATGGATGTCAGCCCCTTCTGGGAAGCAATGGTAAGTTAGTTGTAGTTCTTGCCTGCTGGGAACTTCTGGGGTTCAGATTCAAGCTTTCCTAGCCTCCAGAAAATGTGATGGGCTTGCCTGTCCATCCATCGTTTTTTAGGGAGGGTACAGTTGTGTTGCTATGACAACCAAATGGGGAAGCCCTAGGGGGCCAGGGGCATGTGTGTGTGTGTGGGTGGGGGGGTGCCGCTTAGCTTTCTGGAGTGTGGTTTGGCTTTCAGGAGGTCATGCCCAGAGAAGCCAATGGGAGGTCAGCTCAGTGCCACCAAGAGCCATCTCTGGAAGTGAAGTTTCCCAGAATCTCATAAATAAACTTTTCTTGTAGAGCCCAGACTTTAGGGCCAGCCTTTGGGATAGGGTGAACCCTCCTACAGGCAGCAGTGCTTCCTGAGAAGGCCCCCGTTCTGGGTCAGTTGGCCACTCAGTAAGGATGGCAGCAGCATGTGCTGGGAATGGGGTCTGGCCCTGGGCATGCTGGGTTCAATGCAGTGTCGAGAACTCCTCTTGAAGAGGCCTTTCTCCAGGAGCTCCCAGGGGTGCTTTGCTTTTATGTTTGTTCTCCATCAGTTGTCACCTCGACTCTACATTTCCTTCTTGTAATGATCAGCAAGATCAGCCAAACGGCCTTCAGAAGAAAGTGCCAACTTTCTCCCCGAAGGCAACTTGATTTTTAGCACATGGCTCAGAGAAAAGAAACCTGTCAATTCTACAGGAGGAAGAAATGGCATCTCCCCAGTCATGCTGCTCAAAATGTGTGTGTGTGGCCTGGTCAGAGTGGGGCCACCCAGGGGGCTCCCAGAGTCTCTTAGTGTCCTTAGGTTCATGGGGCTCCTCTTCCCCTAGGTAGCCCTGAGAACAGGGAAGGAAGGGGGCATGGGCCTGGTGCTTTGTACCGAGAAGCCCATTGAGTTTGTTCTAAGACTCCATGGCTTTTTCATGCAGGGCCCTGACTCCCTGTTCCCTCTGAGTTGCCCACTGGTGATAGCCAATTTCTGCTGCTTCTGAACCCTCTCGGGCAGCCTCCCTCTCTGGTCTCCTAAGGCACATCCAGGTTCTTCCCAGCTGCCTGTTTTTATTCCCTTCTCCCTCTGACCTTGTAGGACAGGTGTCTCTGGGTGCCCTCAGGAGGACTCATGCCAAGCTCAGAGAACCCGCAAAGGAACTGACTTGATTTTACCATCTGACCTCCTCTTAACAAACAGGCAGTCCTTTCAGTTTCCTCTCTCTGGAAAATTCCCACTCTCCTGCCAGCTTACGAACTCTCGCTGTGTCTTGGTTTCTCTCCAAAAATGACTTGTGTGCCCCAACCCAGGAAGTCCAGTGCAACTGTGAGTGTGAGTGGTGTTGACAGGTACCAGGCACTGTTGTACCAGTGGGTGTACATGGGGAACATGTGTGCATGTTGACATTCACCATCGCCAAAGGCTGCACCTTCTCCAAGACTGCACTGCACTCCTGTCTTTGACAAGGAAAGGAGAAGCAAGTCCCTGGGGCTGTGTGCACATCAGGTAACAGTTCACAGAGGGGACTGAAGGTCTGGCGTGCTGCTCTGGGGACAGAAGCAGCATTTCAGACTTTGGGTGAGGGTAGGGCTGGGAGAACTTCCAGTGCTGATATAGAGACTGGGATGGAGAACTTGGGGTGGGGTGTACTATGGTACATGCCTGGATCTCAGAACAGGCTGGGATAGTGGTAGGTGTGGTTGGGCAGGACTTTCAATAACGTCTGTACTAGAGTGCCTGATCCCAGCTCCACAGAACCCTGGAACATCAAGACGTGCTCTGGCCCCTCCTCAGTCTATTGCTGTATTAGGTATGGGCAGTGGCTGGGACCTCACTGCTGCCACCAACAATTGGGAGGCTGGTAGACATAGTGGGATTTCTCTTTCAATTACCCCAAGGCTCAAAATTCTTCCCCCATTCAAAGACGCTCCAGACAGGACTTTGATGGGTATCTGGCCTCCTGGGCTCTTTCTGGGTCCTGAGGAGGATAAGGGGTTCTCACGTGCCTGAAGACTATTAGAATGGCGAGCAGCCTCCCTCTCCAGGATAGTCAGGCACTATGCGGGGAGCCATGGGCACCTCCCTGCACCATGCATCTGGGAGTTATAAAACACACATCTCAGATGTCACCCATAGATCTTCAAAATCTCAATGGGCTTTTTGACATGACTCCCACTGGCAGGGCAATGAACGGTTCCTCCAAGGACCTGGATGAGCTGGTGTGAGGCTTCCGCTCCATGCAGAGAACTTCCTGAAGCAGTTCTTCATCACCATGGTGTTTCCTACCTGTTTGTGGGCCTCTCCATCCTCTCTTGGCAAGTACGCATGCACTTCACCACGGGTGAGGCTAAGGGGCACCTGGTGCTGCCAAGGGAGGCCCCCTGAGTCTCTGAGCTGTGGTGCACATTAAGTTCGAGGACTGAGAACATCCCAGGTAAGTTTGAGGACTGAAAACATTCCAGGTGTTGTGGTCGCATACACACGATGCTTTAATGCCAGCCTAAGAGGTGGGTATTGTTGAGAGCCTAAGTCACTGGTCTCCTGCCTGGAAGCCAGTCATGATGGTTGCTGTCTGCCTGCTCTTCTGTCTTGTCCCTCTGAGCCTCAAAAATAAACCCTCTTTTGATTTGCAGTGACAGAGATAGAACCTGGGACTCAAGTACACAAGACATGTGTGTGCTTTGACATTGAGTCACACCCTATACCTTTGAAGCAGCTCTTTTCCACTCTTAACATGTTTAGAGAAAGATCTTAGGCTGCTTGGGCCTGGGATCCCAGCTGAGGCTGTGCCCTCTCCACCTTAATGCCCATCCTTGGGAAAAGCAGGGGTTGGCATCTGACTCAATCTTCAGGAGACACCTTCAGCTCCAGCTTAGATGCAAAGTCAGTTGGAGGATCCGGTGAAATCAGAGAGATGCTATTTCAATTTCCTTAGCTCTAAGACAGTGGTCACAAAGTGTAAGAGAGGGAAGAGAGAGAGAGAGAGAAAGAATGAGAGAGAGAGAAAGGAAAGAGATAATAAACCTGCCGTAGAGGCAGGCTAGGGAAGGAGGAGGGAATTGGGGACATTGGTGTTGGGAAGTGGACACTGGTGGAGGGATGGGTGCTGGAGCGCTGTAAGACGTAACCCAAATATGAACATCTTTGTAATTGTGTATCTCACGATAGTATAATAAAAATATTAAATTAAAAAAAAGACAGTGGTCAGGAGAACCCAGACATTGTCTGCTCCTGAGGATTTCTGGGGAGGGTCAGGGACAATGTTAAGATTTTATATCATCAATTGTAAATGAAATACAATGTCACAGCAGCTGACATCTCCAAAGACTATAGAATTTGCTACTACATGTGGCACCAGCACTGAGCTGAATACTGAAGGTCCTAAAGAGGGACCTCCAGATTATAAATTTCCATTCCACAAATCCTGGCTTTTCTTCAGCTGTAAACATGGCTTGTTGTTTCAATCTGGGGCTACCACACTCAGCACCAGGTTGTAGAATATTTCTTTGATTCCAGTGGAGGATGGCGGATACTTGCATAGATCAGGAAGAACTGAGGGCAAGAGACTGAGTGAAGAATCTGAGTGATCAGTGATCAGTGGGCTGTGGGAAGACACCAGCCGGACCTAGAAGGCCAAAGATTTCATGATGATCTTTTCCTAGATAGTCCCTGGGATTAGGAGAGGCCAAGAATGGGAGAGGCCTCACAGATGCAGCTGATGTAGGAGGAAATGCAGTTTGGGGAATCCAGGTTTGGTTTGGGATATTTCCAATCTGGATCGCATATAAGGAAGGGAGTGTGAGTGGCTAGATGACATGTGAGTGGAATGTGAGTGAGGGACGCAAAGGTGCTGGGGGAGGTGCCTGAGCAGGATGGTGAGGCAATGGGACCAAAGCAGCGCCCATGGTTGGGGGATTGGGCTTTCCCTGTTGTCTCCTCAGTCTACTTAGTGACTCCGAGAAAGGCCATCTGGCCCTAGTGTCCAACCTTAAGGGGATGCTATGATGCTGAAGATCCTTTGCCAGAATTCTGAAAAGGTCCTGGGTTTGACCTCACAAGATGGATAACTGTGAGGAATCCACAGGATGGGCCCATTTATTTTGATCATTCCTGTGTTTGTCTGACCATTGCTCCTAACTGTTGTTTTCCATATGCTGCTTAGCAGAAGGATCTTTGCTTTGCACCCTACTTCTTGTGGCAAAGACAAATTGAGAGCAGGGATAGCCTGGATTGAATTACCCAAATGTTTCCTACTCCATTGACTCTGAACTAACAAAGGTTTCTCTTCCTCTTTCCCGTGTTAGGTGCAGCCGACAGTCTACAAAGACAGTGATATTTTCTGTCAGGGGCCACCTGCTCTTATGTGTGCCGGAGGGCTGAGGTTTTGTGAGCATGTGGGAGCCTTGACAGTACTATAGTGGCAAAACAAAATTACCTTTGAAAATGCTTTAGGAGGCGCCAGGAGCTGAGGCTCAGTTGGTAGAGCACATTTCTTATACCTGCTGAGTTTAATGTCTAGTAACACACACACACACACACACACACACACACACCCCACACAGAACTGTTAGTTGACACTAAATTTTCTGCTATAATGGAAACAAGCCACTTCTTTTGCTAATCACCAAAATAGTAACCGGCTTGTACGGAAACCCAAGAAGGTGGAGAATGTCAGCCACTCACAGCTCTTGCACACCAGCTCATCCTCGAAGGGCCTGGGTCCACCCACAAGAGGAAGGACTGCATTGCCAAGTCAGTTGGGTGCCCTGGGTCATTACCTCTTGCTTTAGCCCCAATAGAGCGACAAGCACAGACGGCCTCTCTGTTTCTGGGAAGGGGGTGTCTGAGATGCTGGCCTCTCACCACAGAGAAAGGTAGGCAGGTTCCTCAGTCTGGCTCTAATAGGAGATAAGTGTAGAGAAATAGGTGGAAAGTATCATGGGAAATTTTTATGGGTGTACACCAGTGTATGCTTCAAATGTCAGTATTGGCCATATTTCAGTCCTATAGGCTCACCTAGGAGAAAGGAAGCTGGGGAATGTAGTCAAGTTGTGTCCAAGAGGAATAGAAAATGGAGTTTGTTGAATTTATTTATTGCCATATAGCTGGTGGTCTTTGCCACATAATTCCCTCCCAGAACACTCCCTCCCCTTCATTTCCTTTCTTATAAACTAAACACAACTGGGACAATTGCTCAAAGGGCTGAATCCTATGCATTGCATGTTGGAGTCCTGGGTTTGATCTCTGACCTGGCATTATCCCTGAGCACTGCAAGGAGTGACCCTCACACAGAGTCAGCATTAGATCCTGAGTATACCACTGGTGTGACTCTCTTGAAAGCAAAACATAACAAACCCTCAACACATTCCTCAAAATTTGCATTTTGATTCTTTCTTCTCTCTTCCTACCCTTCACGGACTGAATCTCAGTGCTGAGTTGACACTCACCATACCAACATCACTCAGCTTTTCATCCTGTTACCAACTTGAGCCTCATGCCATTTTTTCAAGAACCCTCCCTCACGCAAAGCACTTTCCTGTGAGGAGGAACTCATTCTGCTAAGCATTCATTGACTCATAACAGACAAAACTTCTCCTGTGGTTTCCAAAGAATCTTCCAGGATTCCACACTCAGTGGGGATTCCTTTCTTTCAAGATGTTCTTTCCTATTGTAGATTTTGCACTTGTGTGGCTTCTGACATGTACTACTTTTGCCATCAGAAAAAATAAATAAAAATGCTACAGCATTAAAAAAGGGTTTGAGGTCAAATTCCAATCTTATACCTATTGGTCATATTATGGTCCATGAGTCATATTGGTCATATTGCCATATTGCTGTCTTGGGTCCTACAGCTATTATTTCAAGCCCAGGTATGCCTGATCCAAGAGACTCAAAGACATGGGGTAGAGCTGCTACCGGCTCTCTTTGTGCCCAGCTGATCATGAGGAGTCCAGGAGGGATGGCGGGTTCTAGCCCTGGCCCGCCATCCCAGCAGAGCCTCGCAAGAAGCAGAGGAACCCCCACACCATGAGGGCTGCCATTTTCAACCTCTGGATTCCACAGCTTGTCAGGAGGCCCACACAGCAGAAAAGCTGATCTTTCCCCATTTCGAGCGGCCTCAAAGCGGCTGCACAGTTCATCATAACATGCATGAGATGAGAGGCTACTACAAGAGTATCCCACCCACATGGCAGAGCCTGGCAAGCTACCTGTGTCATATTTGATATGCCAAAAACCAGTAACAATTATAGACCTCATTCCTGAGACCTGAAGGAATGGTTTGAGGCTCTTCATGTTCCTGGAGCAAGCAGATGCCCTTGGGCTACACTAGCATGTGACAGGATGTAAGGAGATGTTACTGGTGCCCACTTGAGCAAATCATTGAACAATGGGAAGACAAGTGATACAAGCGATACAATGATTTCTACCAGTGGTTTGGATGAAGCCCTTTTACAGCAGGTCAGAGGAATCGTCACTGGCAACTCAATTGAATGGATCTGCTGATTAATGTTAGTCCATCCAAAATTTCACACCTTGTCATGTTTGAGTCACAGCCTTCATGTCACCTCCCAAAGGGGTGAGGCTCTGTGGTGGGTACATGTGGGGCCTGAGGGCCAGATTTGTTGTTGGAAGCAACCTGGTCTGTTTTACACAAGTTGCACCTCTGCCCCATTCTCTGTGCCTCCTCCCTTCCCACTTTCTCTGATTCTGACTCACTGATGCAGGATGGAGGGTAAAGGACACGTCCTTAGGGCAGTACTGCCCAGAATCTCTAGCAGCTGTGCTGGGCATTGCCAGTGTGTTGACTTGGCCTTCCTGGGCTTTCCGTGAGCTGTCCATGAGGCCTATACTCCATTCCTTTGATGTGGGACCTGCCAGGAACATGAAAAAAAATGTCATTCTTTGCCTGCACAACCAACTAAAAACTGCAGGAATGTTCAGGCTGTAAGTTCTATACATCTAGGGATGTAGATGTTCAGTGGAGCCATGTCTCTGGCACTATGAATAATGGTCAAGATGTCAGGTTCTGGGCTGGAGGGCTGGCACAGAGTCAGACACTGCTTTGCATGCTGGAGCCTAAGTTTTGATCCTTTGGCACTGCACCCACCCCTCAGCCTCTGCAGTGCAGCTGGGCATGACCCAAGAGTACTGACCTAGGTCTGGTTCACTGGATGTCTCAATGGGCTTGAGTGCATGCTTTGCGTACAGAGGCATCTATTCCATCCCCTCCCACTGCATGATCTCCCAGGCACCACTAGGAACAACATCTAAGCAGGAGACAGGTGTGACCCAAAGCATAAGCAACAAAAATTCAAAGTGTTGGCACAAGGGTGGGCTGGGCAGCGCAGGCCCTGAGCACATCTAGGTGTGGCCTCCTGAAACAAGCAAATGAGAAAACAAATAAATAAACTAGCAAACTGTGATATGTCAGCTGCCTCTTCTTGAAGAGACCTGAATTTCTCAGCACTTCCTTTGAATATTTTTTTTGTCTATTTGTGGAGAAGAAACCTCTTTTTTTTTTACACATGATTACAGACATGAGCTCCCTTTATGGGAAATCCCTCAGACCAAGGCCCGTTCGTAGGGCTCATAGCACCCAACTTTGAATTCTAAAGGGTCATTCAGGGTAGTGTGTGTGGAGGTAAGGGTAATTCCAAAGTAGATGCTCTTTGAAGAAAGAGTTTGAGGTACTTTGTCCTTTTGTTCTCAGCAATAGGCTCCAGTTTCCAGTCCTGGGAACAAGAGAAAGAGCTCGTTGAACACCATGCCATAGTGCTGCATGGGAGTTTCTATTTTTTTATTTATTTTCCCCCTTAATTTTTATTGTACCACCATGAGATATACAATTACAAGGAAGTTCATAATTGAGTGTCATACAGTGTTCCAGCACCTACACCTCTACCAGAGAGCCCCATTCCCACCACCAATATCCAAATACTCCCTCCCACCCAACCCCAGCCTGCCCCTATAGCAGGTACCTTTTCTTTCTCTTTCTGTATCTCTGCCTTTGTATTTCTCTCTCTTCTCTTACACTTTGTGGCTTTCCTACAGATATTAATGATTTATGATGTCTCTATGTGTACATTCAATAGTGAGTTCTAGTATGACATTATAATTCCCCATTCCCCATTAACCTTAGCATGGGAGTTTTTAAAAACACATGCCCATCGAAGATGTCTGTAGGGCAGGGGTTCGAGACTGTGACTCTGTGCTCATCTTTGGAAGCAATCACTATATAAGCATGCCAGTGCTTATATAGCAATCACTATGTAAGTATACCCTTTTTGGCTTATCCTTTTGGCTCATTGCTCTCCAGCCCTGTCAAGAGAAACCAGGCCTGACCTCCTGCATAGTCCAATTTTCTCAATTTTAGGCTTAAGATATGGAATGATAAAAACTCCAGCCACCCACTCTACTTCATCCAGGTAAGTCCTGGTTAAAGGATGAATTTGGCTTGGAGGCTCTGACTTGGAGGAGGGATGTAACAGAAAATACATGGCAAATGGTTTTAAACAACAAAGAGAATTTGAACTTAATGTCTCATGTCATTATACAGTCTGGTGGCTTATGAGGGCTTTAAGCATGGTTGGATCATGTTGTGTGGCTTTGTTCTCCCCATGTGATGACTTTTTCATGGTCCTACAGTCTCTGGAGGCAAGAGTAGCAAAACAGAAGGAAACTCCTGATTTTACTCTTTTTTTTGATTGATTTAGGAATCCCAGAGCTAATTTGTAACTGGATAGATAGATAGAGACAAATGCGGAGGCCACAGGATGATGTCATGGCTCATCTTACTTCCACAACCACACAGTTGCCCCCAGTGACGCAGAGTTGAGAGAACAGAATGTTGGAGAGGAAGCTGCCTGTCTGCGGCAATAACTCTGCCTTCTCTCTGGTCACTGTGGTGTTTTGCTTTTGAAAACAGCAATATGTAAATAACAATGCTGGTGGAAAATCACAATATGGAAACACGCCATTTCAGGCACTCCTTTACATAAATTAATTTATCTATTTCCACAGCATCCTGAGATAGGTTCTGTTATAATCTGCATTTTAATAGGAGACTGAGGCCTGGAAAGTCTGGCTCAGGATTACATACTTCTTCTATGCAAGAACAAGAATTGAAACCAGTCATTTTGTTGAAACTCAGCTTAATTTGAATCTTTCTCTTTGGTATGCATCTCAAGGTGTTTTGGGGCAGCTTTGCTGCTACAGCCCATATTCTTGAGTCCGGAAATACCAGGACAATGTGTTTGAGTGTGGGTCTTTTATTTATTTTATTCAAGGATGTGGATTATTTTAATACTAGTTAATTCTTTCTTAAGCTTGGAAAAATTTATACTATTTCCTTTTTAACATCCTGACAATTTTTCCTCACCCCCTTCCCTCTATTTTCTCTTTCTATGACTCATAACATATTCTTTGCCTCAATCTTCTGTGTTTCCTTCCTTTTATATAAAAAATTTCATGCTCTTGCCTCTTATTATTAATCTGGAAATTGTCTTTAGCTTGTCAGTTAGCTAGTCTTTTTGATATTTAAGCAAATATATATACATATATTCATGACTTAATTCATGACTTAATTTCTCCAAATACTTCCTTAGTCCCTGGCCTTTTAAGAAAATTATTTTGTTTAATGGATGCAATACACTGTGGACATTGGTTTCAGGTTCTACCCCAATGCCCTTTAAATTCTCTTTCTTCTTTGGCAAATATCTTTTTTCTTCCCCAGCATCAGTTTTTTGTTTGTTTTTTAATCTATCCTATGTTTCTGGTCTTGTTCATAAGTCTCTTGGCCCTCTTCGCCAATTCTAAGAAAGGTTAGGGTTTGAGTAGTTCCTGTGATTTCCTCTGCCTTTGTGTACACCTTGCTGGGTCTTTTCTGGTAGAAGTTCTATACGTATAGGTGGGGTTTTTCCACAGGCTTCATTTGGGGAAAGCAGCCAAGGAGTTGGCCACCAGGCATTTGAAAACTAGATTTAACGGGGATTTATTTAGGGTACTATTTTGGGATCCCCATCTGTCACTAAGCAATTTACACTTTCTTTAGGAAAAACTTTTTTTGTGTGTGTGTGTGTGTGTGTGTGTGTGTGTGTGTATGTTCACCAATTAAATACTCAGCTACTCTGGTGGGGAGCAAATATATCTGAAAGGAGTAGAATTCCATGAACAGATTTCCAGTCACCAGCTCTCTTTATGGGCTTTTCTTGTCCATGGAGCTTCCCTGCCTCCTCCCGATGAAGGCTCTGGCTGACCTGCAGCAAGTTCTGCCTGCATTCCACCAAAAGGCCTTCAGAAATCTTAAACTTTCTCATTCTATATGTGCCAACCCAGTTGTCCATTAAAGGTCTATTCTGTCTTTCTTGTAAACATGTTTCTGATACACAGTTTCCTTTTCTGTGCTTTGCGTATAGTAATGGTACCTTGGTAAAGAGGAGGGGGAGAAAGGTGTTTTCGCATACTCTAAAGGGGGGGGGTACCACTGCAGAGTATTTCAGAGATTAAGGCACTTGCTTACATGCAACCAACCCTTCATCCCTGGCACCAAATATAGTCCTCCAGGAGGAGGACTCTAGGAGTGTTCCCTAAGCTCAGAGCCAGAAATAATCTCCCCCTCCCCTAAGCTCCCAAAAGTTGTAGAAGTGAACTTTTATTAGGTGATCACTTACTTTATTGATGAATATGAGTTTTGCTGCTGTCTACTAAAATATGAAGCAAGTGATGTTGCAAAGATCTTTAAAAACTGGTACATGAAAGGCTGATTTCTTCAACGGGGATGCTGTGCTTTTATTTTTGTGGGGGTTTGAGTAGGGGAGGGAATATCATTAACTTTCAACTAACTGATGTTACCAGGATGTTTTTGAACATTCTTGGAAGGTTGGGTAAACTTTTGCATATACTGCGATCTAGGGCAATATTTCTTCATCTGACTCTGTGACTTAATCGAGTCCAAGCAGAATCTGAATGACAGTTTCCTTTGGAAGAATCCCTAGATGGATAAGAAATGAGTGTGTTGTCCCATCGAGCAGAAAGTGAACGCAAAGTAGCAGCACACAACATCCTAGAGAATCAGCACTTTTCAGGGTTAGCAGTGTGCCCTTGTGGGAATTACACACCTGTGGAGGGCTGGAGGGGCTTGAGGAGTTGACAGCCTTAGATCGGATGAAATATGTATATGCCCAGCCTAAGACTCCCTAAGACTCTGGGTATCACTGACCACCTGCATGAGCAGGAACAGTGCCGTGTGTGTGAGTTCAGCACTGAACAATCTGGGTCAGGTCTTAGTCTCATGGAACTTGTATCTATCTGCATGGGACACAGGGGCTAAAGAATGAGACAGAAAATAAACAAGTGTACAGTAGATAAAGAAGAGGACTAAGATTTGGATTGTTTATGTTGTCAAGATGATAACTGAAGGTAATGTGTGCGGCCATGGGAAGCCTGTTCACAGTTAGAATAGGCTCCAGTCAGGAGGGGCTGACTTGGCTGAAATCTAAATGAATGGTTAAGAATTGGCCAAAAAGATGGGGAGGAAGAGGCGCTAAAGGTTTTTAGGAACAGTCTTGAGGCTGGTGGTAAAGGCAGGCAGAAGCTTGGAGTGCTTGAGGAACGCTCAAGTGGCTGGAGCAGAGATAGAAAATCAGGTAGCAGGGGTGGAGTAACAGAACTGGCCAGGAGAGAGCGCCAAAAGGCTGAAGCACATCCTTTGCATTTGGGTTTGGTTCCTGACACTGCATGACCTCCTGAATGATAAGCTGATATTGCATTACAATTGGGTATGGGGTATGGCCCAATGACAACAATGATGGTGATGACAATGACAACAACGACAACAGCAAATACAAAAGAATAAGCAGGGTATGAGCCATGGATAGGGTCTTGCAAGGAAGCATTTCTTGAGGCAATATACTCAGCACTTGTGGTCCTCTCCAGGACGGGCTGTCTGGTGCACTGAATGACACTTCATCTCCTCCCAAGGGAGCCAACTAGCTCTTCCCTTCTCCAAGATCAAGACAATCCACGATGGCTCCAGACCTTGCTCAGTGTCTTTTTTGCATAAAAGCACCCACGGAAAGCCTCTGTTCTCAGAAAAATCAGAAGCCAAGACTGAAGTTGAGCAGGAGGCGTTCTGTGGGGGTCTTGTAGCACGCTCTCCCCCCTCATTCACCAGTTTAGGACACTGCTTTGTGCCTCTCCTGGTCAGGACGCTGCTCCCCAGAGTTTCCTTACCCGAGTCAGCCTGGCAGACTTCTTAGAATGAATGCCTTGGCACACACAGCCTTCTTTAATGCCCTATTTAATTTCCACCCCCAGCCAGTCATTCAAATCACCCTCTTGACAGTCTTATCAGTCCTTGAAATTGCCTGTATCTTCTCCTGCCAGCCCACTAGAATAGAGCCGGGATCTTGTCTATCACAGTCACCCCTGGGAATCCAGCCCCACCCTCTCCGAGCCTGGTGAGAGTCAATTGCTTACTCAGTGATAGAATTGCTGCCTGGGACCCACCAGGCCTCTTTGTGGCCTCCTTAGGGAGCCCCCCCATAGGCAGCCCACCCTCCACGACAAAGGCCTTCCTGTTGCTATGCCAGGCCTGCTGGTCCGGGCGCTCTCTAGGGAGGCTCTGCAATGATGGGGCGGAATTGGTAAAGGGGGTTGGAGCTTCCTTTCCTTGTGACTCAGAGATGATATTCCAGACTCCCGATTCACTCCTGAACCTTCTGAACCCCTCTTCCCTCCCAGGTCTCTTCTCTGAGCCCCAGCTGTACTTTATGGAAAGACCTGGACTTGTTTCCTAGGGTCAAACATCAAACCACCACAGCTAGTGACTGAACACCCAAGAATCATATTCTATAGTTTTGGAGGTGAGGCATGTAGAACATAGGTGCTGCACCTTCTGATGCCACCAAGGTGTTGGCACCTTCTCATGGCCTAAGGGAGACCATTCCTCCTCTCTCTCTCTCTTTGGGTGACTGTTGACATTCCTGGAAATTTCTCCATCTGCAATGCACTTGGCTCAAACTGGATCCTTCCTCCTCATCTTTTCTGCATCCTCTCTTCCCCATCTCCCCTAAGGACACCTCTCCTTGGTTTTAGAGCTCCCCACCCAGGTAATCTAGGATAGTTGAAAGATCATTATATTCACAAAGACTCTTTCCAAATGAGGAAACTTTCGGAGGTCTCCATGATTTAGATGGAGACGTCTTCTGGGAAGCCCTCCACTCAACCTTCTCTAATACTTTACTAATACTGAAATTTCAGGGTTGGCTTCTGGGACCACTGGCCTACAGTACTGGCCATCGGGTGATGGGCTCGACATATTTGAAGCAAGCAGGGCTGAACACTTTTCTGCTGTCTTCTATCTCTAACGAATCTCTGTCATTGGATTTCTATGGCACCCTGGCTGAAGGTGGGTTAAAGTAGGGAAGGGTGTGGGGGCTCAGGACCCCATCTGGTGACCTTAAGGGGACAGCACCCCACATTTCTGCAAGCAGAAGAATTCCAACCGCTTCCTCCAAGAAAGAGTCATATGATCCAATGGCAAGGTGGTGGGATGATTCTCACCATCTGGAGTGCCAGGAAAAGAATGTAATTACCATTTGTTTCTAAACACAAAGGGAAGTGTTTAAAGGCAAAACAGCCCCAAACAGAAGTTTCTTTACTTGATGGGCTCAGCTCTGAGTAAGGCAGGAGAGGGACCCTGCAGGCAGCAGCAGAACCCACACACAGGATGGACTCTAACTGCAGCTGCTTCTTCCAACAGTTGAGGTACGTGTGCAGACTGGGACGGAGATCCAGGGCAAGTTCAATTTTATGGAACTGCTCAGAGAATATATTTTGGTAAGAAATTTAGTGTAAGCAAGATTAGGAAAGGTGTTTTCCCTGTGGAGTGCTTTTTTTGAAACACATGCTCATAGTACAAAATTCTAATGTTGCATGAGAAAATTGTGTGTGTTTTTTCCTTTTTCAGAAGAAAAAATTCCTCAGGGAAATTTATGAACATAGAAGAGAGAATTTAGTGGAATGATAGTACAGCAGACAGGACGTTTGCCTTGCACATGGCCTAAGTGATTCCGTGTTTGGTCCCCAACACCCAGTATTCCATATGGTCCCCCATGCATTGCTAGGACTAATTCCTGAGTGCACAGACAGGACTAACACCTGAGCATTGCTGGGTGTGACCCAAAAAACCAAAAAAAAAAGAAAAAGAAAGAAAAGAAAAAAGTAAAGAGAATTTAGTGGCTTGCTTTAGTTTCTAAAAAAAATTTGATTGATTCATATTATTAATGAAAAAAGTCACTCAAACTCTTCTTTAAAAGCTTTTATGCCAATTTACAAATTCTTGCTAGTCTTTGAAAAGAAGTTGAGCAATTCCAGCATCACTTTTAAGGGCCTTTGAATAATGTGTGGACCCATTTACAAACTTAATTAAACATTTTAAAACATTTTAAACCATAGTCCAAAATTTAATACATTCCACTTCCCTTTTAAGTACTTTTATGATCTGATTTAGCAAACTTTCCAGAGCTTATATAAATCTGATCAATTGAACTTATATTTGCAGTGAGCTTTAAGTTTGCATAACAATGCCAATATAAATAGTAGGCTTTTAACCTAAAGTCCTGTTTAAGTTAATTATTCAATTATGCATTTTAAATTGAAACCACAGTCCCAAATGTTATAATATTGTGAACACTTAAAGAACCAAATAGGTAGATTTTTTGTTTGCTTTTTTGGTCACATCCAGCAGTGTTCAAGGCTTCCTCCTGGCTGTGTGCTCAGGAACCAAATTCTGGGGAGCTTGGGAACCATATGGTGAGTTTTGGATTGAAACTTAATGGGCCACATGTAAGGCAAATGTCTTACTCACTGAGCTGTCTCTCTAGTCCCACAAATTGGTGATTCTTTAAACTGAAAATGTTAGTTATGATTTTGCTTTTCTTAAATATTTTAATTAAAAAGTGCTCTATCTTATTAGAGTTTAAAATACTATTCAGGAATGCAGTGATTTTCTCAGTTAATCATGATTGCTTATGAATCAGGAAGTCAGCTTTACCAGTCGTCCTGGTAGGGTATTCTCCTTCTCAATGGTGTTTGGCACATACTAACTTTAGAGGAAGGGGATGCTTGTGTAATGTAGCCGTGTCTCTCTGCCTCTTCATTCGAGTTTGCTTTTCTTGGGCTCTTAGGAAACATAAGAAACTCTACCGCATTCTTAACTTGATAACCTGCATTCTTGGCATCTCTACATCTCGCACGAGGAGACTCCTGCAGTTATTAGAATTATGTTTGATTGAATTCTACAAATGTCAGGGTTCCATCTAAATTTGTCAGACATCTTCAAGGCATGCTGCCTGACACCCAGACCACAAGACCTTAGAGAGTTCTTTTATGAGCTGTCCCGTGGCAAGGTCCATTCCTCTGTTCACTAAACTAGGGTCACACACCTATTTTATTCTTCCACATGCAGGAATGTGTCTGGCCTCCGGGCCTTTGCATTAGCTGTTTGTTCTCCCTGGGATACTCTGTGTTCAAATATTTTTGTTGCTGGCACCTTCTCAGCATCCCAGACAGGTCTCATCTCAAATGTCTCATTCTGATAAATGCCCCTCTCAAAACCTCAGTTGCTTCGACTCCCCACTGACTATTATCTCAACCTGTGTCTATGTTCTACACTCTGTTTTGTTGTCTTAATTTCAGATTTCTGGCTTATTATTGCCTGGATACTCCACCAGTATTTAAGTTTCTTGAGTACAGGGGGCTTATTAGTTTCCATTACACACCTTCATTAATAGCTGTGACTAGAACTATGTGAATGGGTGGATGCATGAACTAAATGAATAGAAACAGAACCTATAATTTAATGTACCATTGTTTTTGCTTTCCAGACCTGTGTTACGGAATGTACTCACCCCTTCAAAGTGGGGAGCTGACCCCCCACCACCCATCCCTAGATGGCCCAGCTGTGGGAAAATAACATTTAGATTCTTGGTTGACATACAGAGATAGCACTCGCTTCGTTCTTCGTGGACTGAACTTGCACATCCGAAGTGTTCAGATGGTTAGTATTGTCGAAAGAGCAAGGTCTGGTGAGGACAAGCTGTGTTTTTTGTATCCTTAAGTTTGTTTTTCTTTTGTATTTCCTCTGGGTGTGCTGGTAAGCCACACCAGAGAGTGATATTTGTGTGTGGCAGACCGGCTGATCTTTCCACCCCCACCTCAAATCTTGTTACTGTAAATTGGGATTTCAGGTTGAATGGGTATTGTGGAGTTGGAACAAACACATTCATTTACGAATTAATTTAAATGGAATCATGCTGGTGCAACAAGGCCCAGAGGATGAGTCAGAGATGTGGTAGCTGCCCCTGTAAGGGTGGGCAGGTTAAGTGTGTGAGGGCGGTACTACCCTTGCAGTGTTAGGACTTCTCCTCTGCACAGTCGTATGCACAGATACTGTCTTTGCCTAAGAATACCCTTGATTAGATACCAGAATGTGAGAGAAGTGCAAACTTATATTTGATTAGTTGTTCATGCTTGCATTGTTCCCAGGCAATGTTCCTAGGGATGGCTTTGTTTCATCTGGTGGAGCCAACTGGTGGCACCATCTTCCTTGATGTGGTGGTTATCTGCACTTTTAAAAAAAATGTATGTATGTATGTATGTCTGTATGTATGTATGCATGTCTGTATTGTATGTTTGTATTTATTTATTTTTGCCATTCCCGGTAATGCTCAGGAGTTACTCCTGACTCTGCACTCGGGAATTACTAGTGGTTGTTCACAGAGGACCATATAGGATGCTGGCAATGAAACCTGGGTTGGCCTCAGGCTTATCTCAATCTTCCCTACATCCTTCAGATGTGCCTACCACTTTTTTTGTGCCTATCCACTCCCACTTTTAGAGATACAGAAATTAAGACTCAGGGAAGTAATTTGTTCAGTTGAATGAGTAGCAACTAGAGACTTGATTCCAAGTCTGCTTCTAGAGCAGATGGAGGGGGTCTGTGAATTTTTCCCCCAGCACTTAGTGCCAATGCCAGAATGAATATCCCCATGGCCATTTGACTTGTCTTGATGGCTAAATCAGACCCAGTCTTACTTTTCCTTGATGGCCAGAAAATTCTTCCATCCCATTTCTATGTTGCTTATGGAAATAGGGCCTTGGACACTGTGTGCAATTGTTTGTGTTTCTCTGGAGCCATCTGTGCATCATTTGTACTCTTTTGGTAAGATGTCAACAGGGTTCCATGATTTCCTACTGTGATTTTAAATGATCAATGCCTGACTCCTTCCCAGTCTTTCCCTGGTGCCTGTTTGCAATATTGAAATGATTGTTGCTTTGTCCTTTCTTTTCCACAGTAAAATAAAGCCTGCTGATGAATGCAAGAGAAGGTGGCAATCAATACAGACTATGCAGGACAATTTTATAGATCATCAGCATAAATATGATATTTTCTGTGTTTTATTGAAAATGTAACTCCCAGAACAATTACAGATAGAAGTGACAAAAAATGGAGAAAACTTCTCAGTAGGGGAACGTCAGTTGCTTTGTATGGCCCAAGCACTTCTCTGAGATTCAAAAGTAAGGCAATAGCACAGAAAATGGATTGGTCAAATTTTGTGTATTTCCCACAGCGCTACTCAGTCCAGGAGGTAGAGCTGTATTTGTATTTCAAAAAAAGAGAGAGCAATTGAGCCATTAAAAAACGATCACTATTTCCTAAGACAAAGTTGTGAGGGATAAAAATTGAAAAATAACTGCCATTTTCCAACAATAGCACCTGCCTCCCGAGGGCCACCCCCAGGGAGGTGATGCTTGGATAGTCTCTGTCCTCCTGAGTAGTTTGAGTTTGAGAAATTTGCCTCTCAACTGTTTCTCCTTTGTCTCTGAATACTACTGAGGCTTGATATACAATGCATCATAAGAGAGGGCCAGCAGAGAGCCAGAATATGAAAACTGATCTTTCCTTCCCCTTTTTTAGTCACTTTGCCATCCTTGCTTACTGGATTTAAAGAAGGAATTTCTGTTATTTTACATAGAGTTCATCCTCTTAATCCCGATCCAAGTGTGGAACATGGTTTTTATTCTCTAGACTATGCTAATGGCAGAAAGGAGTCAGCAAGCACTGTGCTGTGCATACGTCGTGTCACTGTGTGCTGGTAAGTTGTTAATCATGTATTTTGAACTCTTAAAGTACTGAATCCCTGTTGTAGACAAGGAAATGAAGCCTTGGGGGAAGTAGGTCATTGCAGGAAAAGGGCTGAGCTCAAGTCCCTGAATTTGCAAGTAGTACTGTGACAAGCAAGGCAAGGATGCTTCCACAGATGTCCTTGTCCTGATACATGGAGCTTGTGAATATGTATTCCAGGTGTAAGAGACGTTTTGAGATGTGAGTAAATGGATGATCTTGACATGGAAAGATTGTTCTGATTCCCTGGATGAGTCTGTGGAATCACACAGTTCTATAGAAGATCCAGAAAGATGGGAGATGGGATAATGATAGGAGAGGTTAGAAGGGTTTAAAGAAGGGTCCACAAGCCAAGGAATACAGGTGACCTTCTCTAGGAACTGGAAGAGGCAGAAAAATGTTTCTTTCCTCAAGCGTAGAAGCAGAATATGGCTGATAATAAACATATTTTAGGACTTCTGGCTTCTAGAATTGTAAGATAATAAATTCATGTTGTATCAAGCCTCTTAGGTTTGCGCTAATTTGTTATCGAAGCAATAAGAAATGAGTACATGAGCTGTTTCATGTTAGTACAGTATATAAAGCCTGGGGTTATTTCTTCCTACAAGTTGGTGGGGTTATAATGAAATGCTCAAAAGGAGAAGTAAAGATTGTACAATCTTGCTCCTCTGAGGGAGATGAATGTGCTGTGACATTAATTCTGTGACATTTCACTTACAAACTTCCCCCTGGGTAGAGCTTTGGCTCGGTGTTTCTTGCAATGTTGCTTCCTTGACAGTTCATCCTCCTTCACAGGGCCACCATGTCCATGGATTCCAAGACAGATGCCCTGGTTCACAACACTATCAAAGATGCCTTTAGACGCTGCAGAGTGTTGAGCATTGAGCACTGTACAGTCTTCAATTGCAACCCCTGTTTTAGAGAACAGGAATGTACCGCCTTTGTTCTCAGGTCCTACAGAACAGGAAGGTGCCGCCTTGGTCCTAGAGAACAGGAAGGTGCCGTGAGTGGTTGGTGTCCCGGAGGCTTTGGTGCTGCTGCATCTGTGGGCATTTTCTGACATTTCTAGCTCTGCTGTTTTCCAGGTAGTCGAATTCAGTAAGCTTGAAGTCCTCACTGTAATGTCAGGGTTTGCATTTTCAATGCTACAGCAACAGAAAACAAAGTCTGATTATAACCACATCAACTGATTTAAAGGAGGAGAGACAGAAGAGGGTGAACAGAGGAGGAGGAGGGCGGGAGGTGGAGGAGGCGGAGTAGGGTAAGGGAGGAGCTATTGTCTCCACAGGCAACCGACCAGTCCCTATTCTAACCAGTCCCTCAGTGCCTGCAGCCCAGGCAGAGCTGGTGTGTCTCTGCCTCTCCCAGATTTTATTGCCTGTCCTTGCACTGTGGGCTTGGGGTTGGTTTGTGTGGGAAGACAGACAGAGGAAGCAAGTAGATTAAAACATTAAAACTGCCCTTCACCACCTAACTCCAAGTGTCCCTTCTAAAAGGGTGCCCCTGTGTTCACATTGGTACCGCCTCACAATCTGAGAATGGTAACCTTGAACTTTCGGTCACCAGCAGGTAAAAGACTGAATGGGAGAATGCCTGGGGGAGGAGCTTCTGGAGGGCTCCATTTGCCTGGGATCCGGAGGGTAAAGAGCAATGTCTGTTTTGAGTGGGTGGAAAGCAGTAACCACACAGATCCGTAGCATGAGAGTCTGATTACAGTGTATGGAATTTAAAAAAAACCTAAAAGTGGTATGGCATGTTCCATTTGAACTCTTAGAATAACTGGAAAGCAAAATGTTAGAATGACTCTACAAATGGCATTTTTGTATCTTCTATATTTGCCATTTAAGTGCAATAAAAATTAGGCTTCTCTGAAATTGTTGACCTTTCAGTTATTTTACTGAGAAACGTTTTAAGCTCTGTACTGTGTCAGCTCTCCTTGCTTTCTCCATTGACTGAGTCATCAATCCCCAAAGTGTTACTACAATGCAAAGGTTTCTTTCTAACCTCAGGTTCTGTGGTGTTAGAAGGGGTAAAATATGTTAATACATTTCCAGTAGCCTTGGAGTGAGTGCTGCTTATTTGCGGTAACATGCTAAAACACACACACACACCCCACATACACACACACAGAAAACAAAAAAAAAAACGTAGGTATTGAAGGGCTTTGTATGTTGCTTGCTATCGGATGCTGGAACTCTGGTGCTTTGACATTCGTTAGTGAGTGCTCTAGGTCTTAGCTCCTCAACGCAGGCTGATGTTTCACTAGAGCCACAAACTTTCCACTTGTGACCAACAAGCTTCCCTTGGTATCCCCCCACCCATCCCCCATGCTATGCTGCTCTCACTCCTCCTGTCCTCCAAATGTGCAGGAAGGCAGTGCCTGGCTCCTATGAGCCTTCAACTCATTCCACAGGGGTGGGAGCCTTGCATGTTCCTTCCCTGTTATAAGTTGTATTTGCACGTTAAGAGCTAAATATGGTAATTCAAGTGAGCTGTCAGCATCTCAAAGGTGGAGAGGGGAAGGAGCTTGACTCCAGGTCTCCTCTGGCCTGGACAGGTATTTGCAGAGCAGAGACAAGGCAATTCCAGCTGGCTGCAGCTAGAGTAGTCAGTCTGGTGAGTGCAAAGGCCCTGTACCAGAGAGCTGCACAGTAATTCTGCACCAGCTGCATGCACTCAAGCACAAGGTTGAAAGGACATAAGTAATGACTGGGAGACCACTCACAGTCATTCCTCTGTTCTCTGTCCTTCCTTTCTGTGCGGCTGTGGTTGAGTTAATAATCTCCATGACTGTATTTGCATCTCTGTGAAATGGGAATTAAAGTGCCCTTCTCATAGAATGAAGTGAATACTCAATGAAATGACTTATGTAAACCGTCCCTTATCTTGGTACCTTAGAGAGACTCAGCAAATAACAGCATGGAGGTTGATATTCTCCTCTGGACAGTACAAGCCAGGCAGTGTGGGCAGAAACAACTGTTCATTGTATTTTCATGAACCACAGGAATCATTTAGCTTCATCTGTGCCCTGGAAACGCCTTCTGGAGGTCAAGTCTGATTGTGTGGCTAGTGCTGAGTTGGTAGATGTGACTGTCCCTCACAAGTTCTCATCATGGGAACTGGTGTGAGTCCCCATGATCCACCTGGAGAGCCAGGTCTGGATGCCAGATAGGGGATTTCTGGTATTTGCCAAGATTAGGGCCATGCCCAGCAGGAAGCAGCAGTTTTGAGATCAGTGGATGTGGGCTTGGAGGGCTCAGATCAGTGTCAACTACAATGATGAACAAAGGCTCAGGCCAGGACAATGGACTACTTAAAGATTCTCTGTGGGAGTTGGAGCAACAGCACAGTAGTTTGAGCATTTGCCTTGAACACTGCTGAATGGGGTTTGATTTCTGGCAATCTCTATGATCCCCTAGAAACCTGCAGAACTGATTCCTGGGCAGAAAGCCAGTAGTAAACCCTGAGCACCCACTAAGTGTGGCCCATCAACTAATAAACAAACTGCTTTGTGTTCCTTAGTGGGGTTCATAAACTAATAAACAAAACGCTCTGTGTTCCTTAGGGTGAAGATTCCTGTGGTTCCAGGCACATTGGGATGTATTTTGCATGTTTGTATGTAAATCTAATGTGACTCTGCATTGCCCAACAAAGAAGATAGGGAAAGAGTTTACGAATATAAAAAGCAAAATATAGACGATTAAGGGCATTATAACTGCATCCTAAAAGTAAACATTTTGTATTGCACTTGTGACTGGGCCCCCGGGATGAACCCAGAGCCACGGCAGAGCATGGCAAGCTACCTGTGGTGTATTCAATATGCCAGAAACAGAAACAACAATAATGAACCTCATTCCCAATGAATGGAGATGTTACTGGAGCCCACTTGAGCAAATCAATGAACAATGGGAAGAGAAGTGACAAGTGACTTGTAAAGTAAGCTGAACAAAATTTAACCAAATTTTGAATCTTCCCTTAGTGTCTATTATAACTCTCACTAAAATGCAATAAATTATTTTGAAATTGTGTTCTTTTATTTCTTTTTGGCACCCAGTTTCGCTGTGCTTTTCCCATCTGCCTACCTATTTATTGGGTGACTTTAATGTTCAATGATATCTACTGGGGCCTCTTAATTGGCTTTCTTAGATATCACAGATTCAAGTAAGCCACTTAAAAGCGTTATTACTACAAATGACAAGTCTGTGACATGTTGCAGGGGAAACTGAGTCCTAAAGTTAATTTTGGGATTGTTTTCTTCTTGTGGAGTGCTACCAGTGCCTGGTATATCCTGGATATTAACCCCTTGTCAGATGGGTATTGGGTGAATATCCTTTCCCACTCTGTGGATTGTCTTTGTATCTTGGTCACCGTTTCTTTTGGGTGCAAGCTTTTCATTTTATATAATCTCTTTGTTATCATTGCTTCCTTTCTTGGTCTGTGTGCGTCTTTAATTCTGTTTCTCCTTGTTTTCTTGATGTACCTTATAGATTCATGTCTGATATCGAGATCTAGAATCCTTTCTTGTCTAAGTTCATTTTTAATGTAGCTGCCCAGTTCTCCCAGCACCATTTGTTGAGAGGCTTTCTTTGCTCCATTAATTTTTTGCTCCTTATCGATGTATTTCGGGTAACAACTTCCCCAGGCACAAAACAACAAAGCCCCCCCCCCGCTCTCTGGTGGGGTGCCGCTGGTCCAACCCTTTTGAAAACAATATGGGCATTCCTCTGAAAGCTAGATATTGGCTCCCATTTGATCCAGCAATAGCACTCCTGGGAATATACCCTGAGACCGAAAAACACGAGCAAACACTATCTGTCTTCTTTATTCATCTCTGCTATTCACTATAGCTAGAATCTGGAAACACCGCCGGAACAGGACTGGCTAAAGAAACTGTGGTTCATCTACACTATGGAATACTATGCGGCTGTCAAAGGATGAATGTACCTGCAAATGGATGGACTGGAGTCTATCATGCTGAGTAAATTAGTCAAAAGGACAGTATAAATGACTGCATTCATTAATAGGATATAGATACCAGTGTTTTACTAAATATGAAATGGTAATGGCAGATTAAAACTCACCACTGAATATACACAAAAACTTAAGTGATAAACTCTAAATATCTCAGGGCTAGCCACAATTGTAAATAAAGAGAGATCAGAGACAAAGGGAGAGCAAACTTCTTTGCGGGGGGCGGGAGGGGGTGGCATTGGTGGGGAAATGGTGCACTGGTGGAGGGATGGGTGCTGGAATACTGTATTACCAAGAACCAATTATGAACACCTTTGTAATTGTATGTTTCACGGTGGTATAATAAAAAATTAAAAAAATATATAAAAAAATTTTGGGATTGTTGATGGAAGCAGAGGTGGGCAAACTATGGTGCATCATCCAAATCCAGCCTGATACCAACTTATATGAAAATAAAAGCAAGCTGAAGCTATTCCACCCTTGGTATGTCAGGGAATGTCTTTTCCCTGTTACTGAGTCAACGGTATTGATCTGCAGCCAATGGGGTCAGTGTGATGTAGAAAGTTTGGTCCTGCTGTCCTTCCAGAAAAGATGCTATTTTGGTCAGAGGAAATAGACCATTCCTACTCTTGCATTTAAATCTGGTGGCCTCCACCTTAGATGTGACCCCAAAGAACATTGCCTATGTTCCAGCAAGGGACAGTTTCCTGTTCTCACTTCTCTCCACTCTCCTAAGGCTTCCTGCCATCTGTGAATATTTCCCTTGCCTTACCTCCCTGCTGCCAGAGACCTGGACTCAGACTTTTATTCTTGCTATTCAAGTGAGCACATCTGAAATAGGCCCAGAATTATGGGTAAAAATATGAAATATTCTTTGCTAAGAGCTGGATTCACTTTGGCTAGAACAGCATGATTTGAAACGAATTGAAAAGCAGAGGGGGGTCAGTTTGGGGTCAGATGGACGATCAAAGAAATAACTTTTCTTTTGGCCCCGCTAAGAAGGTCATCTCTGGCAGAAGCAAAATGGGACACTAAAACCTTCAAAGAAATGCTGATTTCCAGGGGGTCTGCTTCACTTCATGATGTGCACGTGGCTGGCTCCTGCTGAAAAGGACTCCCGCAGGCGGGACCAGCATTAAAGGGTTGGACCGCTGAGCCTCTACAGTTTCTACACAAAGCCCAGAGGCAGCCAGCAGCTAGCTGACCTTTACCCCCAGGAGCTTGGGGCCAGCTCCACCTTGCAAAAAGCATTCCCAAAGAAACCTGAATTTGGTTTATGCCAACTGGTTTGTATTTCTTAAATTATATCTAACAAAGTTCACATTTTAACCATTTTTGAAACACAAACACTGTTGCGCCATCATCAACTCCAGATAGTTTTCATGCTCCCCATTGAAACTACACCCTGAGCAATGACACCCCATACTGCCTGCCCCCAGCCTAGCCCCCATTATTTTATGTTCTCTATGAACTGAACTCTTTTCGGCACCCTACAAAATGAGGAATCATAAGGTATTTGTCTTTTTTGTGTCTGGATCATGTCTCTTAAGAGGGCTTCAAGGCTTCAGTCAGAATTTCGTCCCTTTTAAGGCCATCTTTAATCATTGTGCTTTTGATCTAGCCCTAATTTTCAGTGACATTGAGTCTCTTTCATGTGCTTCTCGACCTGGCAGTTCTTTTAATGAGAGTTTTCGATAGAGACAGGATTCTGCTAGCTTGTTAATTTTCTTCTCTAATAGAGCATCTTAATGAACATTCTCACTTTGATTATGGACAGGATTTAGTGATGATATTTATTTGATATGGGTTAAATACCTGACATATGACATATCACTAAGTCTTTAAAACAACTCATGACATAGAAACAGTTGTTCCCATTCGCTCAGATGCCAGGCCATGGTCTCCAGAACACACAGAAGAGGCAGAATTTATACTCCACAGCTCACTTTCTCAGTCTTAAAATAGTGCCAAGTTTATACAAACGTCAGGGGAGGATTAAGAGCCTCAAGCCCAAGTTTCCATGTCCATAATAGCACATTGCATCAAACTATTGTCAAAAAGGGAGACCATGACCTAGTTTTGTCACTAGTCATAAAAAGACACAAAAATAATAGTTTTCCCTCCAGCTACTACTATTATCAGGGAAGTGATTTAAAAGTACCAAATACTAATGGTAAGATGACAGAAGATGGTGCAGAAAGATAGATGTGAGTTTATTCACAATAAATAAATCCATTATTTATTCATCAAGTATTTTGCCTCATTATTTATTCATTTACTCTGTTAATAAAGTGAGAGGCAAATGAGGATTGAAAACAATAGAAGATACTTGTAGATGGGGTGGGGCTAGGGGCAGGCTGGGATGGATGCTCCTTTTTAGGAAAAATTATCCAAAGGCCTGGAGGTGAGAATAGTCTGCTTGAGGGGGACAGCAGGTCCCAGCCTAAGACTGAAGAGGCTTCTTGGAAATTTGTCAGGTATTTCACTCTCTGCCTCTCCAAACACAGTTGGAGACCACTAACAGCTTGGATACAATTGGTGATGGGAGAACAGTTTGTTGTAGAAACAATTAGGGTAGGCGCTGGGAAAAGCCCATTAGCAATCAGGGGAGTTTGGCTGAGGAAAAGCATTGGGCCTCTCACAATTGCACTGCAGCAGAGCCAGCAAGCTTGGGGTGCTGTGGGCTATGGTTAGGGAAGACAGGCAGGAGAGAGAAATATTCTGTTCTACCACATCATCCCACCTCACTCCTGGGGTGTGGGTGGGGCTTCCTGAGGGCAAACACTAAGTGACACACAAGAGCCACATTTGCCACTCTATAATATGCATGTTTGCCCAACACCAGGAAGCTCTGTCCTGGGCATGCTGGAAAGAATCCAGACAGCCAAGTTCCTACTGGCACATCTAGTTGAACTGGCTACCTCTTTGCTTCAGCTATTGTTAAATCAGAGAGCATTTGCTTAACAGCATCACTCAGGAAATGATGAGGCCACTGTGCAGAGACCACATTTGACTTGACAACCAATGGAGTTCTCTGGTAAGTGGTCATAGTGGTGCTATGGCACTCATCAACTTCCTTTATTTACTTTGATGTGGATAGACTTCAGAGCCAAGTGTCTTAATTCTACACAGGGTAATATTTGGGACTGGAACAACTGAAGGATGGGACACGTGGCATCGAGGACCAAGCCTGGACTCTGGAATTCTAGGAACCACCTTGGGTACACTGACCACACCCTGCTGGTCCCTTTGTACCCTCTGCCTGATCACCGAGGGCTCTGGGAGATGTTCTACAGAAGAGAATACACAAGCATAATCTTGGAGGGCAGCTCTGAATGGAAACCTCCTAATTCAGGGACTCGGGTTCTGAAGTGTGTAACTCATGCTCCCAGCAACGTGAGGGATAATCCTGTGGTACCTTTGAGGACTTCTTCTTTCTTTTGCCCACTTCACTCAGCACCCTATTGGATTTTTCTCCCTGGGGGAACTTCATTATGCTTCATTGCAAGCATAAATCTTTCTCTCAGAATAAGCTCTCTTACTCGCCCACCACACTAGCCGCCACCTTCGCTGTCTGGATGCTGGGATGCTACCTCAAGACCAGATTAACAGAGCAAAACCAGTTTGAGCCCAGGTAGGTAGTTCCCAGAAGCGGGAATCACTGGGAATTCGTCAGATGGAGTCAGGGGTCGGCACTTCCCCCCCTCCATTTTGTCGAGCCTGGTGGCACCACCCAGGAGCTGCCCTGGGGCCACCAGCCATAGCATGCAGTCTCAAACGCGGCTGGGGAAGCTGGAACTCCGCCTCCCCAGGCTCAGCTGATGATGGGGCTCCCAGGAGGACAGATGGGTTTTGGGACTGGGCCCATCACCTCTGGGGGTCCTGGAAGCAGCCGGATGAGACTTCGCCCACCACACTAGCTGCCACCTTTGCTGTCCAGATGCTGACCATGAGGCCTCTAAGTCGTGCGGCCATGTGGTCCATCAAACTAGTGGAAACAGTTATGTCCTTTAATGTACCGCGTTCTACAATGTGTAGGAAAGTTAGGCAGGAGGGAGAGATAGAGAGGAGAGAAAAGACATACAGAACCCCTCCAAGTAGTTGAGGTGTGGGAGGGGGTGGGGACATTGGTGATGGGAGATGGGTTCGGGTGGAGGGATGGGTGTTGGAACACTGTAGAACCAAAACTCTACGTGAGCATATTGCAATTGTATGTCTAAAAGTGGTGTAATAAAATTTGGCAAAAGAAAAAAAAAAGAATAAGCTCTCTTTCCTTTGGGGGACAATCACATATTCTTACCTGGGCCTCAACCTAGACAGTGGAAATGAGACTGACCCACCAGTTGCCTCTGGGTTCAGACCCAGGCATCTCTGTGGCAGCCAAGTTACTTCTCGCACATCTAGTTGAACCGGTTACCTCTTTGCTTTGACTACCTCTGGCTACCCCTCTCTCTCTCTGTCTCAGTCTCTCTCTCTCTCTTCCACATTATCCCATTCCCCAGCAGACCAGGCATGGAGGGTCTATCCTGGCATTGGACCATGATGGTTTCCCTGGACAATCTGACTATCCCTGCACAGTGTTTTAGCTCAGACCCACAGGGCTTTACTGCCTCTCAGAAGAATCCTCAGTGTCCAAGGAACACATGTGGACTTCCCTGAGCTTTGAGGGAAGAAACTGAGGTGGTGGGAGGCAAGTATGTGTCAAAGGGGCATGTGTCCTTGAGAGGTGGTTTCCGCTGTGTCCTAGGATTGTTGCAGGGTCTGAGGGAGTGAAGCAGGAGGACAGAGAGGGAGGGGAGCACTTGGCTGGCCATGAACCCGACCACAGACTGCAGATCCTGTGGATGGGTTCTCACCAGCGCAGAGAACACCTGGAAGGAGACTGCAGTGAAGGTGAATTCACAGACAGAAAGAGAAACCTCACAAATGAAAACTATCAATTGCACTGGGAAGTCATGAAGAAAGCAAATCAGCAACGCACTGTAAACTCTGACCGCCTAGTTCAGCTCAGTCTCTGACACCTCCCTTCCGAAGTGCTAACACAGGCGGATTGATGCCCATCTCCTGAGTCAGAATCCGCAGCAGAAGTAGAATTAATGAAGGAAATAGCTGGGAAATGCATTGTATTCATAGGACCAAGTGGGAAACAAAAATGACTTTCATAAATGATCCCAAACTAGAAAAAAAGAGGAAGGCACAGAGCAAGAGAAAGTGTTGGTGGGAGTGGGGGGATGGAAGACATTGAAAATGATTACAGAAAGCTATTTATTTGAAGCCCTTGGTGACATCAACCTTGGAGATGAGCTATCCGATTAAACTGAAGCACGAAAACATGGCAGTAATTCAAGGATCGGCATCAGAGAGGAACAGGAGCGTGAGAGCAAGGGAAAATTTGAAAATGAAGAAAGTGAAGGCGATGCTACTAATAGTGCACTTTGCAACGTTGTGCAAAGTTGACAGAATTCCACTGGGGAAAGTTGAGGGCATTGATAGAGGAGATACTCTCGAGGAGCACTGTCCAGCAGACTTCTGGCTCCTTCCCTTGAAAGTCTCTTGAGGAGGCTTGTAACTGCATTGAGTGAAAGGACCAGGGACTAGCCAGATCTGGGCAGTGGTTAGTGTAGGAAAGATGAACAAAATAGGACTGTTGGCCAAGGCTTCAGGCTTCACAAGATCCCTTTGAGTTAATTGTGGATCCTATTGTAGCAACAGAATCTCAGGCCAAAGTGTGGGCTGGTTCAAATGTGGCATAAGGAAATCAGAGCCTTTACTCTTAGAGACTGAACTGGGCTAGGAGTCAGGACACACAGAGATGTGTCCTTTGTTTTGAAGAGGCACACAGATGTATTAGATAAGAGAGCTCAAGGGACACTCCGAATTGAGGAAGATTAAAGTATGTCTGTCTATCCAACTATCTATTGCTTTTCTATTGGACTAACTTACCTAATACATGTTCTAATATAGTTTAGGTCATTTCCCTTTTATAAAATATTTCCCATCCCTGTTTCCCCCTTTCCCTCACCCATAGCCATTTACAAAACCTTAGCTACAGATTCGCTTGGGTGGCCCTCCTCTATCTTGAAACCTGCCAATTCCATCACAACAGTATTTTATAATTCTCCTCTGTCTTGTCTGTACTCCCAGCTGTGTTAGAAACTCTTGGTGTCACTGCACTCCCAGAGCTCAGTATAATATTTGACATAGGATGTTGAAAAATTAATTAAAATGGAAAAAGTAGACAATACAATCAAAAGCAACTCAAAATTTCATCAAGGACTTCGTACAGGTGTAATAAGGTCAAGGAGGATGTAATGAAGGAACTGCACATCCTCATGTGCAGTTCATTACATCTTCATGTTATGAAGAGATCTGTGGCCTCAAGAAACTGTAGTCCTGCTGAGGAAAATCAGCTGAGCCACGGGAGGACTGACCTTTAAAATTAAAAGGAAGGCAGTGGTTCAGAGTGGTGAGGTCTTGGAGGTGTCATGAGCTATTGACTTTATTAAGTCATTAGTGGATTGGCTGTTGACCAGAGAATAGCATCTTTCTTTTCTATGATTTCTAATTTACCGAGGAACCTCTATGGAATTGTGAAATTTTTGCTAACAATGTAAATGCCTCAATGGTAAATTTCAAGTGTCACAGGTCTTGTTGACCTTTCTACCATGTTGAGATCTAAAGCTGAACCTGGTGTCTTGAAATAAATACTTGCTCCAGAGGTTCTGAAGTGGAAAGGGTGTCAGAATACTTAGTATTAGTCTCAGCTCTTAAACGGTTGCAGTCTACACTGCCTATGTCCTATGAGGATGGGAGTGGATGCAGAGTACCCCGAACTACCACCAGGCATCAGGGTGGTACAGCTGGAACTTGGGTGGGATGATGTCTGCCCTAAAAGTTTTGGAATACTCTCAACCTGAATGGAGAAAATATTATTTCCTAGTAAGAGTAATGCTCAACACCAGAGAAGCTGATTACTATACCCAAGTTCAAGGAGGAATAAGAGGTTCAAAGTGGGAGCTCTGTTGAGAAGCCAGGTATCAAGAAAAACTGAAACACTGAAAAACAAGATAAAAGGAGAAAATTTCAGTTCTGTGAACTTGTCTGGGAGTCCCATGCTTATATATATATATATATATATATTTATCAGATGCAGACTTACCTTTATGGGTGGTGGATTTGTTTTAAAGTTCAGGGGTCTGGCTCTCAGTATTTACAGTAGTTTAAGCCATGACATGCATGACCCTCATTCAAAATTAGGTTTGAGGTCAGGAGAATGCATAAATCAATGTACTTTAAAAGCCAGCACTCCTGTCCTTGATTGTATTTATACAAGGAAGGCATATGCAGGCCTCAGCCATTCTTATGGTTCTTTGCTTGGTTTGGGACCACGGATGACAGTGCTTGGGGGGCTTTGTGAGTCACAGTGGTCAGCATTAAAGGTCAGAATCCCATACTTTCAGCCTTTTTTTAGGCATCTCCATATTTTCGACCATTCTGAGCATATTCCTTTTTCTTTTTTCTCTTGTGCTGCAGCTCTCATTTATTTTCTCCTCAATCACTTTCCTAAAGTTCTTATTTATTACTCATCACCTTTTCAGAGCAAGGCAGTCCATGGGGCTGGTTCAAGAAAGTTTGGAAACAAACTTCCTGGATGTGCATGTATATACATAGTTTCCACACTTCCTGGAAACATCTTTCTGGATGTGCATATATGTATATAGTTTCTTTATTCACCTTTTAATTAATGCATTGATTTAATATAAGTTCAGAATTCTGTACAATTTTGGGAGGCGCTGTTTGTGTACAGGCTCACCACACCCATCACCAATGTTTCAGTGCCATCCCACCACCAAATTACTGCTCTACCCATTCTTTACTTCTTCCCCTTTATGGCCACCACCTTAGTTTTCATAGATACTGAAAAAACTAATAGGGCCTTTATTTTGCAAGTTTGTTTTATTATTTATATTTCATGCAAAAATGAAACCATTCTCTCATTTGTCTTTTATTTCCTTACTTAATCACTTCAAATCCCGTTCATCTTGTTACTGGAAGACACCATCCTTACAATTTTTACTAAGGTTCCATGATTTACTGTACTGTTAGTGATAAGGTTTTATCATTACAGTGTTCCATACCTCACCATCACCACAGTGTCAGCAACATTCCACAAATGTCCCAAGATCTGTCCCACCCCCACCCTGGTAGGCTGATCAACTCCAACTTTGTGGTTCTATTGCCATTGGTCTTTTGTTATTTCCTTAATATGTTTTTTATATTCCACATATGAGAAAGAATTTTCTATTTCTCCCTCTCCTTGTGAATGACTTCATTCAGCAGATAGCCTCTAGCTCCATCCACATAGTGGTGAGTTATTTGATTTCATCTTTCATTATAGCTGAGTAGTATTCCATTGTGTATATTTGTCACGATTTCTTTACTCATTCACTCATCTGTTCTTGGGCATTTGGGTTGTTTCCTGATCTTGGCAATTGTGAATATAGGAATCCACCATTCTCAAAATAGTGTTTTTTGGGGCCCATGGGAGTAGATGCCAAGACTGGAATTGGTGGGTTGCATTGTAGCTCAATTCTTATTTTTGAGAAGTCTTGGTACTGTTATCCATAGAGGCTGAACAAACTGATATTCCGACCAGCAGCGGAGGAGCATTCCTTTACCCCCATGTCCTCACAGTTCTCATCTTTTCCAATAACACTAAAATTCCAATGAATATATAACACTATAATTTGTTTGTCCATCCATGTTTTGATTAATAATGGTGGTGTGCATATAGGAGTGCAAATGGTCTTTAAAATTTTAGACATTTTTAATTTTTTAGAGAAATGCCAAGAGCAAAATTACTAGACCATATGGAATTTTCACTTTTAGGTCATTCATTCATTCATTCATTCATTCATTCATTCATTATTCATTCATTTATTCATTCATTTGAGAGAGGCACACAGGGGGTGCTCAGGGCTTACTTCTGACATTACACTCCAGGAATCACTTCTGATGAGCTTGAGGGCCTATGTGGGGTGTCAAGGATTGAATCTGGGTTGGCTACATGCAAGGCAAGTACCCTATTCACTGTGCTATTATTCTGGCCTGATATTTTATTATTTTTGATGCAATTTTTTTTTTTGATTTTTTGGATCACACCCGGCGATGCTCAGGGGTTACTCCTGTCTCTGCACTCAGGAATTACTCCTGGTGGTGCTCAGGGGACCATATAGAATGCTGGGGATCGAACCCAGGCTGGCACAGGCCAGCCGTGTGCAAGGCAAATGCCCTACCTGCTGAACTATCGCTCCGGCCCCATTTTGATGCCATTTTAAATGGAATTATATAATTTTTTTCTTTTCTCTGAATCATTATTTGCAACGATATTTCTGTATGCAACTTAGTGATTTTATTTTGTGTTCTGTAACTCTACTGTATTTATGATTTTGATATTTTATAGAAACTCACAGACATGGGGCAGAGCTGCTACTGGCTCTCCCTGTGCCCAGCCGCTCCCCGAGGCGCCCAGGAGGGATGGCGGGTTCTAGCCCTGGCCCGCCACCCCAGCAGAGCCTTGCAACAAGCCAGATGACCCCCACTCCATGAGGGCCTCCATTTTCCACATTCGGACTTCTCTCTCTTCAGAACTCCACCTAGCAGACCAGCCAGCCTATCACAGCCCGGCTCAAGCAGCAGCGCAGTTCATCAATAAATGCTGAATTTAGAGATGACTACAAAGAGTATGCTACCTACGGCAGAGCCTGGCAAGCTACCCGTGTTGTATTTGATATGCCAAATACCAGTAACAATTATAGACCTCATTCTGGAATGTATTGAGACTCTTTATGTTCCAGGAGCAAGCAGATGCCCTTGGGCTCTACTAGCATGAGACAGGACATATGGAGATGTTACTGGGGCCCTCTCGAGCAAACCGATGATGAACAGGAAGACAGTAATACAGTGATTTTATAGAGCCTTTATAATTGTTTATGAATATTATCATATGAATGGAAAGTAATGATAGTTTTACTTCTTTCCAATTTTGACTCATACCTTATAAGTGCCTGCTTAACGTGACAAAGATTTCTAATACTATGATAAATAATAATGGTAAGGGGGCATATCCTTGTCTTGTTTCTGATCTTTTGGGAAAGGCTTTTATTTTTTTACCATTGAGTATGATATTAGTTATGGTTTGTTGTATATGGAATTTATTATGATGAGGTAATGTTTCTTCTAGTCCTCATTTATTGAGTGTTTTCCTTCATCATAAATGAATATTGAGTATTGTAAAGGACTTTGTAAACAACTAATTTTATTATCATATGATTTTTATCTTTTCTTTTGTAGAAAGAAAAGATAAAATTATGGCCAACTGATTTTGTTTATTTATTTTTTCTTTTTTAAAAATATTTTATTATACCACTGTGAGATATACAATTACAAAGATGTTCATATTTGGTTTTACAGTGTTCCAGCACCCATCCCTCCACCAGTGCCCATTTCCCACCATCAATGCCCCGATTCCCTCCCCCTCCCCTAGCCTGCCCCATGGCAGGTTTATTATCTCTTTTTCTTTCTTTCTCTCTCTCTCTCTCTCTCTCTCTCTCTCTCTCTCTCTCTCTTCCTTCCCTTACACATTGTAGATTGCGATACATACATTTAGAGGTTATCATGTGTATCTTTTTGCCTGTATTTAATGCTCAGTTCTAGGTTGGTATTAGCATTTTCAACAATTATTAGCACTCTGTTCCATTCTCTGTCTTACCTAACCTCTGACTCCCCCATGTTGTGGTAATTTCCACCTTTGACAAGACTTCCTGATCCATATTTCACCTGACCTTGGATATTGATATCATAATATGTATATATATGTATATATACATATACGTATATATACATATACATGTATATATAGTATATATACATATACATGTATATATATGCATAATATGTATATATATGTCATGCAAATAAATGAAGTTATTCTATATCTGTCTTTTTTCCTTCTTACTAATTTCACTCAGCATGATCCTCCCCATGCCCATCCATTTATAGGCAAATTTCAAAACTATGTTTTTCCTAATAGCTGCATAGTATTCCATTATGTAGATGTACCAAAGTTTCTTTATCCAGTCATCAGTTCTTGGGCACACGGATTGTTTCCAGATTCTGGTTATTGTGAATAGTGCTGCTGTGAGAATAAAAGTGCAGATGGTGTTTCGGTGGCATGACAAACTTACTATTTTTAAAAAATTATTATACCACTGTGAGATATACAATTACAAAGCTGTTCATGATTGGGTCTGGTAACTGATTTTAAATATATTAAACCATATTTGCATCCCTGGAACAAATCTCACTTGGTCATGTCTTTTTTTTAATATATTGCTGGATTAATTCACCAAGATTTTGTAGAGAATTTTCTTTGTTTTCTTTTGGGAAGCTACACCTGGTGGTGCTCAGGGCTTATACCTGATGTGTTCAGGGATTACTTCTCACATTGCCCAGGAAACTATGCAGTTCCAGGGATGGAACTGGGGTTGGCTGCATGCAAGATAAGCATATATCTCTGAAATATCTCTCCAACACTTTGTTGAGGATTTTTACCATCAAAAATATTTACCTTTTAAAGATTATGTTACTTGTATCAGACTATCAAAGGCTGAATAAGAAGCAAGTGTTTATAGCTAAGTCCTAAGACTGTGAGTGTTTCATTTTAGACAGCATTCCCTAGTTTCCTATGAACATCAAAGAGCTTCCTGATACAGTGCCATAGAGTCCCAAAGCAAACATTTCATGTCCTTCTAGGACAAGATAAAGTCTTCTAGTACATACCAAAATTTAGAGGACATCTTCACGAGCCTCAGTGATAGTTTGGATTTTAAACATAGGTTTAACTCAGCATTTCATGGTTGATTTCCCTCCTCACTGCTAAAAACCTCGACCAATGTTATTAAATGCCTGTGCTTTGATGGCAGGGAACACCATAGATTTTTTCCAACTATAAAATGATCCTATTTTATAACACTGCAGGCACTGCATCGCATGAATACTTCTCAGTACTGGAATCAATCTTGCTCCAACCAATTGGGGGGGTGAGAGAAAAATTCCCCAGTCATTTTGCATTCATTTCAAAGTTGAATATATTAACACAGTTGCTCAATTCAAATTTCTCTGACTCACAGGTGGAGCATATAGTATCATTTTCTCACAGGTAGAAGCAGAGAGGGAGGGTTAGTTTCCTCATGCGGCAAATTTTTTTTCTTTTTTGGTGAGGTGTGAATCCGTTAGGAATTAGCCTTAACCACACACTGTATTTGAGGTGTTAGACTGAAAATTCAAATCATGTCCTGTAATGTAAAAGCAGGTGAAGCTATTGAACACCCAACTCAAATACTTTCTATGCCTGTCCCCACCTCCCCCAGATGCTCAGAGGCCAGAAAACCTCACGCAACACAAGCACAAGTCATACTCAATGTCCGGACTCCACAGCTGGACATAGCCCCACCCAAGAGAGAGGCCGAACTCAAGTCCAGGTATGCAAGACTCGGCAGCCAAGTCCACCAGGGCAGGCTTTCCAGGAAGCTGAAGCTGGGGCTCCCTCCCCACTTCGGCCCCCACCACAAAGGCCTGGAGGCCCTGCCCAGAACTGCTGCTAAGGCTCTCGGCCAGAAACCAGGTACTGAGGTGCAGGGGCGAAGTTTCTGTCTGCCCGCTCTGTAATAGGCTGATGGGGCGTCCTGGAAGACAGACTCTCAGAGGCCAGAAAACCTCGCAAACACAACCACAGTCATCCTTAAGCCCGGACTTCACAGCTGGACACAGCCCAACCCCCATGGCAGGCGGGCACTGATATCTCAAAACCTGGTATACACATCTGACACGTTTCCCATAACATCTCATAGAAACCCAAATGTGTGGACATAATGTATGCTCTGTGTGAACATACCGAAAATTTCCTATGCAGTGGGTTTAGATGGCACAATGAGTTTAAAAATCTCCAATGACTTTTGTTTAAGACCATGTTCACTGATTGTGTTTAGAGAAGTGACCCCAAAGAGCAGTATAGAATAGATTATTCAGTTTATGTGTAGGACAATCTCAAATAGAGGTTGAGATAAACGTGAAATAGGTGTAATCTACACTATAGGTGTAGTGGTGGTGAGTCCCACAGTGGTAGAGAACCATTGTGTTCTGGAACCCAGAAAGTTAATCTAAGAACAGAATTGGCCAGACTCCCACATAACCCAGAAAAAAAAAGCCATGACTTTGTCGATACCATTCCCTTATATGGGCTGTAATGAACAACACAATTGATGTGGACTAAGGGAGCAGGCAAGGGGATGGGGATGGGAGGTGGGTGGGAAATAGGGGTCTCTGATGGTGGTGGGGGCACACTGGTGGTGGGATTGGTGATGAGCGATGACTCTAACGACTGTATTGTGAAAAGCTTTGTACTTTGTAAATCATGGTGTTTAAATAAATACAATAAATAAAATTATAAATAAAATAAATAAATAAAATTATAAAAGAATAAGTAATAATAGTTAAATAAGTAATAATAGTTAAAGATGACAAAAAGTGCTTTCTACTGGAAATGGGTACATAAAGTAATAAGTACCTGTAGGGGGCAGTAATCCCAAGTGCTTCCAGATGACCCCTTATTCTCTGGACACACCTCCTCCATCCCATTCTTGATTTGCTTATTATCCAACAATTCTATGACACAGCTGTATCCCAGAAATGCGTTAGAACAGTACTTCTCAAAGACTGTTCTCTGGAATCCCAGTTCTGCAAGATGAACTGTCAGTAAAGGCTCTTTAGTCAAAAACATCTGGGAGAGGCGCCAGACATTGCCCTTGCTTGAATATTTATACTGTAAGTTAACTGTGTTTAAGTGTGGCTTCTCAAGAGCATCAACTGAGATACATTCCTGATTCCCAGAAGCTGCAGGATGGGAGTGGGAAATGAGCCAGGGAGGAGACACAGATTATATACTGAGCTAGAGCTAGTAACTGCTTCAAATTTAAAGCTTGGGGTTAATTTTGTAGCTAGATAGAACATGGGCCTGTCATCCCACCAAAGAGAGGTTGGGTAGAGCCAGGGTGCTTACACAGCCCCTATAAGCTTTGGTTGAGGGCTGCTCCTTCATGAGGGTTCATTTCTGGGCACTGCTTACATGCCTTGGATGGACAAATTAGACTCTGGGGCCAAATCCAGCCCTCAGCCCAGGAAAGAAGCAGATGCTGACTTGGAAGTGAGCGGCTTAACTTGAGGTGGAAAGAGTGAGGGATAGGAGTTGATAGTGGTAGGACTAGGCAGAACATTTCCAAAACATATTTGATCACAGACTTTCTCTCCTGACTCAGATACTTATTTGGCAAACATTTAAAGTCCACAGATGAATGCTTATGCTCTAGGATAATGCTTTTTATCAGAAAGGCAGACGGAGGAAAGTTTATGAAGTGCCATCAGGCCGGGAGCAGTTTAGGTCTCTTTTCAGGGAAGATGAGTGGCTGAATCCCTAGAGTGGGAATGAACTTAGTCCTAGTACTAAAAATAGATGCTTTTAGTTTATCCACACCACACAGGGGTTTCTCTGAATGTGGAAGAGAATGGGAGGGTGAAATCTCAAGAGAGGACACCACTCAGAGAAAAATGGACATACTGAGTTTGATACTATATCACTTTTATCATCACTGTTATTATTTTTGCTGAGCTGGGCATCAAATTCAAAACCTTATACATAGGTGGCATGTGCTCCATCACTGAGTCACATCCGGCCCTTGTATCATTTTAGTCTTTTGATTCTTCCAGGGCAGGAAGAGGGTAAGGTCAGAAGTACCCATACCCAAATCTCTCTGCTTACTTGGCATCTCTAGCAGGAGCTGTGACTTTCAGCTCCACTCTGATCAGCCTCTCCTATGATTTGATTTCTGCTAGAAGGTCCCAGCTTCTGAACTTCCTACAAAAGAGTAAAGACTCAACTCTCTTCTTTAGGATGCATTTACCTACTGGTTCAGGGAAAAGCTGCCATTTTATATAGAACCTGGCAGGAAGGACTGTGAGGGAGGCAACAGCTTGGGTCCTAAATTCTTTGCCTGTGTGGCCAAAACCATTCTCTCTCCTCTTACCATTATGTTAAAAGTCCCATAAGAAACTGCACTGAGATTCCCAGACTTGTCTCAGGGCTTTAGGAGTGCCAAGGAGGCAGGGGTTTGGGGGGATCTTGGAAAGTCATGTTTTTCTGTGGATAGAAAATAATAGTTGCTTTTGTCCAAAGACTCAGACAAAAGGTTTATCTAATTGGAGACCTACAGATATGGTTTAAATTAAGCGTCTAAAAAATATATGGAGAATATGAAAGAAAAACTTCAAATTTGTAATGAAAAGAGCTAAATCACTTGCAGAAGAAAAAAAATAACAGGGGTCCCTCAAGGACTGGAACACATGCACCTGGCATGTTAGACCTGAGCTCTGGCATACATGATCTCCCAATAAGTGCAGAGTATATCCCTGATCACTCTTGAATACCACCAAGATGATCCCCATGACCACCACATCAGACAGAGCATTGAACATTCTAACCTGCAATGGCTGTGTATCACTGGAAGTAATCCCCATACCCGGGGCTTCCTAATTATTGCTTGGGAGGCCCCACAAAAATTGAAGGACAAATAAAACCAATTCCACTAATCCCAGAAGGCCTTACTGTCTAATACTCTATAGTATTCCATCCCCTAATAGAACAGCTCCCGGGCTAGAGTTGACACCATGACTGTTCTAACCTCAGTTTACCAACACCCTCTGATACATCCCAGATGAGAAATGAACTTTTGCATTTTCATCTATTCAAAGAGACAAAGCTCTATGCTTGCTCCAGGGGAGACATAAGTATATAAGTATATAAGGAAGCAGAAGAGGGGGCTAGAGCTTGCCAAGTACCTCTTTGTCTCATCCATTCTCTGCACTTTCATTCCACTAAGTGTTACAGAAAACTGCATCTCTAAGACTCCCTTTCTTTCTGAATGGAGGGCTGAGGGAGGAAGAAAAAATACCATGGTATTTTTCCGTTTTCCCTGTTTACTCTGATGCCTCTGGCTATTTGTCTTCTCCACACCTCCAACTTCCTCTAGATAGTATCTTCCTCCATGGTTCCTGGGTATTCCCAGAAACCTGTCCCATGACTTTAGCTTCTACCAGAAGTGATTGAATTTTAGATGTCTGGCCTCCCTGTCTCTTGGCTTTTGCATTACCTGTGCTAACAATTCCATATAGTAAACGTCTTCTGTTAGGAAGAACTAAAATAATTTCTGCTTTAATGAATTCTAACCAATATGGTGCTCTGACATGGGGATGAAAAGATAAGTAAAATAAATCATCCTTATTGCATGCCAATAAAATAAGTTGATTATGCTAAATGGGGAGGGTGCTAGGAGAAACTGACTTCAAGGAATAAGATTTGGGTCAACATTAATTTTTTGTTTGTTTTTTTTTAAGTTCACATTTTTCAAAAATTTTAAAATTTTTTATTTTTATTGTACCACCGTAAGGCATACAATTACACAGATGTTCATGATTGGGTTTCTGTCATACATTGTTCTAGCACATGTCCCTCCACCAGTGTCCTATTTCCCACCACCAATGTCTCAAAATTCCCTCTCCCCTCCTCCAGCCTGCCTCTAGAGCAGGAACTTTTCTTTATCTCTCTCTCTCTCTCTCTCTCTCTCTCTCTCTATATATATATATATATATATATATATATATATATATTTCTCTCTCTCTCTATTCTCTTACACATAGTGGCTTGTCCTACAGACATTTAGGGTTTATCATGTAAATCCCTTTGTGTAAATTCAATGCTGAATTCTAGTCTGGCATTACCATTTCCCACAATTAGTAGAACATCTGTATAAATTTATATCTCATTAATGAATGCAGTCATTTTATTTCTGTCTTTTTCCTTCTTACTAATTTCACTCAACATGATAATCTCCATGTCCATCCATTTGCAGGTAAATTTTATGACTTCGTCATTTCTGACAGCTGCATAGTATTCCATTGTGTAGATGTACCATATTTTCTTTAGCCAGACTTCTATTTTCAGGCATTCGGGTTGTTTCCAGATTCTGGTTATTGTGACTAGTGCTGAGACATGAACATCTTTGTAATTGTATATTGTATGATGGTATAGTTAATTTTTTTTTTTAAAAAAGGAGTGCAGACAGTGTTTCTTTACATGTTTTTGGTTCTCCAGGGTATGTTCCCAGGAGTGGTATTGCTGTTTCAAATGGGAGCTCAATATCTAGTTTTTGGAGGAATGTCCATATTGTTTTTCAAAAGGGCTGGACCAGTCGGTACTCCCACCAACACTGGGATTAGAATCTCTTTCTCCCGCATCCATGCCAGCACTGGTTGTTCTTGCTCTTTCAGATGTGTGGCAGTTGGGTCAACATTATTATCATAAATAGCCACAGAGGCCCCACAATTTCATTACTCTGTCATTTCCTTATGGTCTGTCCCAGAGCCTTCCAGAACTATAACTATTGTTTAGTATATTGTGTCATTTTACAAAAACTGAAATTGACATCTAGAGTGGTGAAATCATTGCCTAAAAGTGATTCCATTGGGCTTGGAACACAGGCAATCTGACCGCAGGACTTGCGTTCCTGACCTCTATAATGTACTGATTCTCTGCCATGTTTCCCATGTGGTACCCTCCTAAATAAGCATTGCCCAAGCCCCTTTATTTCTGATATGCTTAGACCTATCCTCGTTTCTTCTGACTTTCATAGCAGTTGGCCCAAAAAAGAAGAAAGCTGTGCTCAAGTTTTGCATCTTAGATTTCACTTGGTTTCTAACAAAGATCGGTTGTTAATCAATGTTGCCTTGATTGGCTGAGACAGCTTCCCTATTCCGAATGCTTAGTACAAGGGGCCACTGTGTTACCAAAGTTGTTTTGCTCATAAATAAACCATCCTTGACACACTCTTACTGGGTGCTCTGAGGGAATTTACAAGATAAGATGCCAGGTCAGGTTAGGGGGTAGGCTCTGCTAACAAAGCAGAGCAAATCTCATGCCTCCACGAGGAGATGAAAGCCTGGACACAGCCTTGTCAGTAAATGCTTGTAAATAACTGTCTGCAACCACTGGTGAAAGAACTCCTTTTCTTCCAAGGATGTTTTAGGCCAGAGATGCAAAAGCTCTGTCCCTATTCATTCCCTGGGAGGTAGGCCTCATTACAAAAGAACATAGTTGTGTCTGAAAGTTCCTCAGAATGACAAATTAACTAGGCTTTTTATAAACCGTGGCCTTGGGAGTGAGGAGGAACTAGGTTATTCCCAGTGAGTTTGCTCCACTGATGCAAGAAGCCTGTTGTCTTACAAAGAAACTGCAGGCAGTGACTGGCTAGGCAGGGCTCCTGCTAGGAAGAAAAAGACACCCCACAACAGAACTGGAGCTGACCAGATTCGCTGTTGGCAAACTGCAGCCTGGTGTGGCTATTGGAAACATAAGTGGGAATTTTTTTTTTTAGGTATTCATCACAATTACCAGTGAAGCAGGTGGGCAGGTAGATAGGAGAGACACCCCCCCCAACTCCCATGGCAATGAATTCTTGGGACTGATAAAACCAACTAGCCCTAAGGCTGCCAGGACCCACCTTGCGGACACAGGAACTAAGGCCTGATAAGGCCTTTACCTGGCACCAGCACAGACCCAGAGACGCCTGGAGCCCCTCAGAGAGAAGCTACTTCAGTAACAAAGGTCAAGAAATAAAAATCAGAAAAGGCCAATAACTACTTCCACCTCTATCCCCTTGGCAACTACTCTAGCAACAGTCTCTTGCCTTTGTAGAAAAGCCCCACGTGGGGCAACTTGGGAGAAACCCTATAAAAGCCACTTGAACAAAGGACGTTTGGGCATATGCTGCCCAAGCTGTTGTGCTCCGTGTGCCCATGTTTTGCTGCTGGGTGTTGTCCACATCACCCTCTTAAGATGTGTACTTTAATACTTTCATATCCAATGTTGGAATGTATGCTGGGGCTACCTCTCCATTCCTAAGAAGACTTTTTCTCTTTTGAAAGCATTTTTCTATTTCTCCCTTGAAAGCATTATTCTCTCTCTCTCTCTCTTCCTCACTCTCTCTTCCTTTTTCCTCAAAAATTTTAAATAAAACCGGTTTTTACTTCATTCTTCTCCTGATATTCTTTTCTGAGAGAGGCAGGAAACTGGAAGACCTGGGTAAAGTCAAGGACTGAATTTACTTTACTGTAAGGAGCAAGGCTTATAGCAGAGTCTCATCAGTCCTGTATTTCCCCAGCTGTTCCCCCAACTGGCAGAGGTGGATAGAGAGAAAATGGAAGATTTCCTTCTTGAGATTGCCCCTCTCTTCTCCACTTCACATAAGTCACCCAGGAACTCCACCACTGACATCACCACCACCACCACTGTCGCCGTGCCGTCATTATCATCATCATCATCATCATATCATCATCATCATCATCATCATCAATTTGCTATCATCTTCACCCCAAACAATATCTATTAAGTCTACTGGATAAGTTACCTTATCCACCTCTGTAACTTAGAGAAATAAGCAAATCAAGTTACGATATATGTTATATACGTTTCCTAGCAATAAAAAAATGTACAAACCCACTAGTTCTCAAATTTGATTGCACCATTCAGATCATCTAGAAAAATTTGAAATAAAATCTGGGTCTCACATCAAAAGAATTAAATCTAAATCTCTGATCACTTGATCACTTCACAACTTGAATCCCGTTATTCATCGATTTGCTCGAGCGGGCACCAGTAACATTTCCATTTGACCCTATCATGTACCAGTATAACCCAATGGCATCTGGTTGCTTTGGAATATGAAGAGCCTCAAATTGTTCCTTCAGGGTCTTGACAAGGAAGTCTGACCATCTTGTAGGTGGGCGGTCACGTGATCTTTTGACATCCCTGGAATCCAGTCGGTAATGGCTCTAGTCCAGCTGTCATCTCCAAATCGCATTACATGTCCAACCCATCTGATTTTCGATGCCTTGGCAAATGAGACAGCGTCCCTGATTCTGGAATAGCGCCAGAGGTCAGAGCTCCGGATTCCTTCTCTCACTTGAGTGAGGCGTGATATTCCAAGCATAGCTCTTTCAATTCCTCTCTGGGAGACCAGGTCTCTGAGGTGTATGTTAATGCAGGGAGAATGGTGGAGCCGAAGAGATGTGCCCGGAGCCGGAGGTTCTTTGTCTTTTTAGCTATTTCTTCGATGCCCTTGAAGGCATTACATGCCGCTCTCTTCCTCCTGTGCAGCTCAGGTTTTAGGTCGTTCATCATGTTGACTTCTCGACCTAGGTACACATAACTGCTGCATTCAGAGATGTTTGTTCCATTGAGAGTGGATGGGGCCTCTGGAACTAGTTCATTTTTCATAAACATAGTTTTCTTTTAGATTCAGCTGTAGACCTATCTTTCCACATTCTGGGTCGTAGTCAGCCAGTATTTGTGCCGCTTGGCTAATGTTTGGTGTTATTAGAACGATGTCATCAGCGAAGCGGAGGTGGTGTAGTGGTGCCGACCATCTATCTTCACTCCCATTCCTTCCAATTCTAATTGTCGCATGATGTTCTCGAGGGTGGCGCTGAAGAGTTTTGGTGAAATGGTATCACCCTGTCGAACCCCTCTTTTAACATCAATGATCACTTCCTTGTAGAATGGTGAGATTCTGGTGGTGAATCCATAATACAGCTCACGAAGGATCTTGATGTATTGGGTTTGAACACCCTGTTTGGCTAGGGGCTTTGATGACTGCTTCAGTCTCCACAGAATCAAAGGCTTTCTGTAAATCAATGAACGTGAGACAGAGCGGCATCTTGTACTCCCTACAAGCCTATAAACGATTGTATAATTTATTATTTGTACTTAAAAATAAAATCTCCAGAAGCCTGGATCTCCAGGTTGAGGGGTGCATGGGCTAAGCCCCCAAGTTTGACCCTAGCATGTTATGGACCCTGTCCAGCATCATTCTAGTGGCTTCAGGACCACTGGGCTCAAACATAAACCCTGTGATCTGGTTTTATGGATGGTCTCAAAATCCCTTGAGCAGTTCTTGGAACACAGCTTTCTTCCTACTCACCATAACAAACAAAATCCAACTCCCCTGAATAAAAATCCCACTGGAGGTTAGAGATAAGTCTTAATTGAAAAGAGTTATAGTAAGAAATGTGCTAGAAACTGGAGGAACTGACAAAAACACCCCTGTAACTTAGGAAAATAAGCAAATCAAGTTACAATACATGTTATATATGTTTCCTATCAAGAAAAAAAGTAAAGAGTGCCTCATATTAGTATGTGTCAAGAGGAAAGGAATTAGAGGAGGAAAGGAAGGGGGAGGGCGGATAGACTTGCCAGGTTTGGGGAAGGGACAGAGATCAGGGTCAAGAGTTCAAGCACTTTGAGAGGAGGAGTGAAAGAAAGTCATATTGTGGGTGGATCACTCCAAGCTGAAACCATTCAATAGTTGTAGAAAAGTGGATTAAACTTGCTATTTCCTGGAAGTAGCATATAGACCAAGAATTTATTAAATGATGGGTCAGTCAGAAAGAAGATCTAAAAAGGCAGGTCAGGGGCAGAGTTGAAAATGGCTTTGACTGTGTCCATGACTTATTCATTCCAAGTCACTAAAACTTCATAGCAACTGAACAGAGTGCTTGTAGTTAACAATACAGTTTGTGCACAGAATATTTGAAATCCAATTTGGGGAGGTGATAGGTATAGCTGTTACCTTTTACAGTGTCAATGGTTTCACATGTGTAGGCATATTTACAAACATCAAATTATATGCATTAAATATGTCAGATTTTACCTATCAATTACATTCAATAATTAAAAATATCAACAATAGCTAAAGAGAATGGATTGAAAATAGATGCATGACTTTTACTCTATACAACAACAAAGGAATGGTTGATTTATGAACAAGGAGTGAAAAGATGCAGAAATTTAAACTTATTTCCACTGGGGAATTGAATTTCTAATGTAATGAAATGTAGTAAGGATTGGAGTGAAAGGGAAAGATCTTGGAAGGGAGTGCATCCAAAAAGGATATTGCATTATTTTAGGAGTGAGAACTTGACAAGGAAAATATCTGGATGGATAGGAGATACAAAAGGTACTCTGGAAATATAGTCAATGATCCTTTTAGTGACCAATGGTTTAGTGAAGTTCCTGACTTGGGCAAATGATTGGATAGTGGCATTTTTCACCAAATAGAAAAATGGTTTTCCAGGCAGAGTAGAGAAGAAGGGAAAGTTGACCTAAAGTTAAACTCTAGCTTAGTCGGTTACTAATCAAGCAAATGTATACTCTTGGAGATTCAGAGTTTACATCTGTATAACAAGGCTCATAATATCTGCCTTGCAGGTTAGTATGAAAAAATTAAAAACTAGTGTATATATATTGCTACTACAAAGTCTTGCACAGGGTAAGAGTTCAATTAGTATTATTAATTTCAGGATTTTTATGAAATTGTTTAGAGAAATGAGGTTACATGGTGGGTCAAGTTTTAGGTACATTATATTTGCAGGAGATCTCAGCAGAAATATCTAGTGGTCAACAGGTGTATGAAGTCAGGCCTGAAGTTGGGAGCTGAGCAAATAAATGATTATCATCTACATAAACGTTACCATAGAAGCTCATGGATACAGATAACATTGTCCAAGATCAGTACGTAAAGAGAAATAAGGTTTAAGAATAGGATTGGATTTTGTATCAGTCAGAACTCTGGCTGCTAGGGATAAAATCTTAAATGAAAAAGGGAGTAATTTTTTTTTGTTTTTTAAATCCCAACAACTAAAGATGCAGGGGAAGGTATATATGACTATCTCTATCTCTATCTCTATCTCTATCTCTATCTCTATCTCTATCTCTATCTCTCTATCTCTCTCTATCTCTCTATCTCTCTCTACTCTCTCTATCTCTCTCTATCTCTCCCTATTTCTCTATCTCTCTATCTCTCTCTATCTCTCTCTCTATCTCTATCTCTCTATCTCTCTCTATCTCTATCTCTATCTCTATCTCTATCTCTATCTCTATCTCTATCTCTATCTCTATACATGAGGTGGGTGTCTGGAGGGAACGTGGGTTCTAGACATGGTCCGCCATCCCAATAGAGCCTCGCAAGAAGCCAGAGGGAACCCCCACACCATAAGGGCAGCCATTTTCAACCTCCGGACTCCACAGCTCATCCACCCAAGAGAAAAGCCCATCTCTCCCCATTGCATGTGGCTGCAAAGCTGTCATGTGTTTCATCAGTAAATGCACAAATTGAGAGTCTACTACTGAGAGCATACCACCCACAGATCCTGGCAAGATACCTGGTTCATATTTGATATGCCAAAAACCAGTAACAATTATAGACCTCATTCCCATGACCTGAATGAATGGCTTGAGGATTCCTGGAGCGAGCAGATACCCTTGGGCTACACTAGCATGTGACAGGATGTATGGAGATGTTACTGATGCCCGCTCGAACAAATCAATGAATAACGGGGAAGACAAAGTGAAGCGATGCAAGTGAAACTCCAACTAAAGATGTAGGGGAAGATATATCTATATATATATACTATATATATATATCTATATATCTATATATCTATATATATATATATATATATATATATATATATATATATATAAACTTCACTTGATCACTTGAATCCCGTTATTCATCGATTTGCTCGAGCGGGCACCAGTAACATTTCCATTGGACCCTGGCCCAATGCATCTGGTTGATTCAGGAATATGAAGAGCCTCAAACCGTTCCTTCAGGGTCTTGACAAGGAAGTCTGACCATCTTGTAGGTGGGCGGCCACGTGATCTTTTGACATCCCGTGGGATCCAGTCGGTAATGGCTCTAGTCCAGCTGTTGTCTCCAAATAGCATTACATGTCCAGAGCATCTGATTTTCAATGCCTTGGCAAACGAGACTGTGTCCCTGATTCTGGAACAGCGACGGAGGTCAGAGCTCCGGATTCCTTCTCTCACTTGAGTGAGGCGTGATATTCCAAGCATAGCTCTTTCGATTCCTCTCTGGGAGACCCGAATAGCATTCTCATCCTGCTTTCGTAGGGCCCAGGTCTCTAAGGCGTATGTTAATGCAGGAGAACAGTGGAGTCAAAGAGATGTGCCCGGAGCCGGAGGTTCTTTGTCCTTTTAGCTATTTCTTCGATGCCTTTGAAGGCATTCCATGCCGCTCTCTTCCTCCTGCGCAGCTCAGGTTTTAGGTCATTCATCATGTTTATTTCTCGACCTACGTACACATAACTGCTGCATTCAGAGATGTTTGTTCCATTGAGAGTGAATGGGGCCTCTGGAACTAGTTCATTCTTCATGAACATAGTTTTCTTTAGATTCAGCTGTAGACCTATCTTTCCACATTCTGGGTCAAAGTCAGCCAGCATTTGTGCGGCTTGGCTAATGTTTGGTGTTATTAGAACAATGTCACCAGCGAAGCGGAGGTGGTGTAGTTGCCGACCATCTATCTTCACTCCCATTCCTTCCCATTCTAATTGTCGCATGATGTTCTCGAGGGTTGCGCTGAAGAGTTTTGGTGAAATGGTATCACCCTGTCGAACCCCTCTTTTCACATTAATGATCACTTCTTTGTAGAATGGTGAGATCCTGGTGGTGAATCCATAATACAGCTCACGAAGGATCTTGATATATTGGCTTTGAACACCCTGTTTGACTAGGGCTTCGATGACTGCTTCAGTCTCCACAGAATCAAAGGCTTTCTGTAAATCAATGAACGTGAGACAGAGCGGCATCTTGTACTCCCTACAAACCTCGATGAGCTTGGTTACTGTGTGGATATGGTCGATTGTGCTGAATCCTTTCCGGAAGCCTGCTTGCTCGCATGGTTGTCCTTCATCTAGTGTTCTGCTAATCCTGTTCAGGATGACTCGTGTAAACAGCTTGTAGATGACAGACAACAGGCAGATAGGGGTGATAGTTGCCGATGTCGTGAATGTCTCCCTTCTTGAACAGTAGAACTGTCCTGCTGGTTTTCCATTGGGAGGGCACCTTGCATTCGGACAGGTAGCATGTGAAGAGCCGAGCTAGTGTATTGATGAGTACCGATGGCAGATTCTTCAGGTGTTCGGGTCTGACTTTGTCTGGGCCTGGTGCTGTTCACTTCTTTACCGACGAGATGGCATGTCGGATTTCAGAAGGGAGAACGTTGGGAATGACATATCCATCCTGTGGAATTTGGTATGTTGGCAGGTGGATGTGGCTATCAAAGAGATTTTAGTAGAAGTCATGGCTAATCTTCTCCATTGCCTTTCTGGAAGATGTGATAGATCCATCAGGGCGTCGGAGGGCAGTCATCTTGGTCTTGTAGTTGGCAAAGGACAGGCGGGCAGTGCGAATGCTTTTCCCTGGCTTCTGCTGCATCTTCCAGTATTTCTGCTCTTCTTTATTTGAGGTCTTCTTTTATCGCTTCTCTGCACCGTTTAGCAAGCTTGGACGTTAGCATTTGGTCTCCTGAGGCTCGCGCCTTGCCATGTTGGCGAATGAGCTTGAGAGTTTCTGAAGACAGGCATCCTTTTGTGTCTTTCTCTCTCTCGGCGTTCTTCGCACAATCATGGAGGTGCTGAACCAGTCGGTTGTATTCTTCATCGATGTCGTCAATGATGGTACCTCTTCTCATGTTGCTGCAATGGTGCCAAAGAGTTCCCAGTTGGTGGTCGTTCTGGGAGTTCTCTTCTTAAACTTTGCAGCCTTTTCTCCCGTTGCGGGAAGTAAAATTTTTCACGAAGGAGACGGTGGTCCGATCCTGTTTGGAATTTGGGGACGACAGCTACATCGGTCAGACAAAACCGTGGATTGAAGATGATGTGGTCAATTTCATTGCGGAACTGTCTGCCAGGAGATTCCAGATTCCCATGTCCAACGTTTCGCTTCAGCTTTCTGGAACTGTGAGTTCCCATGAATGGTCTTGGTGGACATGATGAACTCAGATAGTCTCTCACCCTGTTCGTTCCATTCTAGGCCATGGGTCCCGATGTGGAGTTCTTCAGCCCGATCTTCTTGGTCCTATCTTGGCATTAAAATCACCTACTATGATCTTGTAGAAGGTGTGATCTTTTTTATAGAACTCCTCCAATTCCATGTAGAATTTCTCAATTTCATCTTCTTTGTATGTGGATGTTGGTGCGTAGACAATGAAGATAGAAATTGCTGGCAGTGGCCAAATCTCTTCAAGAGTAATCGTCCTATTCGGTTTGTTAGGCATTCAAATGAATCAATGTTTACTGCCATGTTCGTGTTGACAAGGACACCCAACGCCACCGATGCCTCTTTCATAGCATGTTCCAAGGAACAATTCTTCTCGGTGTCAAATACAGCATGATGCAACTGGCGCCTCCTCTTCTCAGTCAGACCAATGATGTCGTACTTGATCTTTTTCGCTTGCAGCATAAGATCCTCAATATATGCTTCCGATGCCAGCATACGTGCATTGAAAGTACAGACGGTCATTTTAGTCCTTCTTTGTTTTGGCAGCCTAGGATGGCCATGAAATTTTATCAGGCACTGCTTGTTTGCCTTTCTTACTGCTGCCATATTAAGGGCTCTTTTGGGGTCAGGAAAATAAACATTTTTGTTACTGGTTTTGGCATATATAACTTCACACGGGTAAATTCAGGTGCTTAAAACATGTCAGATACTGATGTGAATATCAGGCGGTTTCTTCCTTTTGCTTTTCTTTAAGATGATTCCATCTCTGAGTTATACCATCATTGCATTTTGGAAATGATAACTTTAGCCTTTTTTTTCTAATAGCTTAGAAGTCCCAACAGTCTTTGCCAACAGTCCTAGGAAATAATTAGAGGTAGGGCAATATTAGGAATATGGCTCTAATGAAAGGAAATTATTGATATAGAATGTCATAAAGGTAGCATAGTGGGTATCTGACAACCTGGATAACTAGACCCAGTTGAATCCATACACCATAAGTTAATCATCTCAGCATCCTCAATTCTGTTTTAATGATCAACATTTTTGGAACATAATAAGAAAATGCTGACCATGCATCTTTGTTAAAAAGGGTATAAAAGACGTAAGGCATCTACTTTTCTCTGGAATCCTTTTTTAGATGATTCTTCCCTATCTTCCTTTCTCTTTCCCTAAATAAAATATTTTTCTGAATTTGGCCATTTTACCACTAGTTCCTCATGTTCTATCTGGATTGCTTGAGAGTGAGAACCTGAGCATCTGGAGTCTGCTATAACAAAAATACCAAGACTGACCTGAGCTCTGCCATAGCAAGGCTCCAGTTCCATAACTCCTGAACTCTGCATGCACCCATATGATACAAGGTAGATCAGTCATTCGGTTGACAACTTTGTGGCTGTTCCAGAATGGGGTGGGTGTATTCTCCTACCTTCAGGTAGATCTGGAAGCTCCTAAACTCCAACTGTGCTATAGAAAGCACCCAGTTACACACCTTCTAAAGCATAGGGCTGACGATGTAGCCCTGTGATAGCTCCTAATCTTACACTACTCCCAGCACAACAGGAGTACAGTAAACCCAATGGTCAAGATGTATGGAAGCCCACTAAGCTCAATGAGTGAGAACAAGAACACAGAGGGTTCAAACAGCACCAACTCAGTCAGTCAGTCCTGAGAAAATGATTTTAGTGACACCATTTTGAGGTTGTTTAATGTGATCAAAGAAATAATAGCACAGGTAGTCAGCAATGCCAGCAATGCAGAACAAAGAATGAGTGTTGGTAATGAGAAATGAGAACACTCTGAGTAGAAATGAAGGTCATGGTTGATGATTTAAGGTGATTTAAAACACCCAGTAGAAGCTATGGACAGCAGCTGAGCGAAAGATCAAGGACCTCCAAGATGAGATGAAGGAAACTAGTTGGAAACACAGAAAGTGGAAATAATCATAAAGAAATGAAAGGCATATCAGACAAGTATGGAATGAACTCAAGAGGAACAATATAAGAATCATCAAAATCCCTGAAGGACAGGAAGGCAAATGGGATTAAGAAACAATAGTTAAAGAAACCATCAATAAGAACTTTCCAGAATTGAGGATTACAGGCATCAAGATACAAGAGGTCCCAAGGGTCCAGAAAAAATAAACCATGCTAGGAAAATTCCAAGCACATTGTACTCAAAATGAAAAACTACAAGGGTAGAGACAGAATATTGAAAGCACCAAGATCAATAAAGCAATTTACATGCAAAGGAGATTCCATAAGATTCACAGCAGATCTATTAAATGAGACTCAACGAGGCAGAAGGGAATGGAGGGATATAGTACAAAAACTCAATAAAATGAACAGAATAGAGTACTCACCACTAATACTTTGTTCTGCTAGATTATCACTCAGATTTGAAGGAATGATATGAAACTTCAGGGAACAACAAGAGCTGCGAATCCATAACCTTGAAATCAGTTTTACAAGAAGCATTAAAAGAGCTTTTTAACATTTTTTTGATTAAATATTTTATTATACCACCGTGAGATATACAATTACAACGTTGTTCATATTTAGAGGTTTTGGTCACATAGTGTTCCAGCACCGCCCTCCACCAGTGCCCATTTTCCACCATCAATGTCCCCAATTCCCGCGCCCTCTCATAGCCTGCCTAAATGGCAGGTTCTTTATCTCTTTTCTCTCTCCCCCTTTCTCTCTTTTCCTTCTCTTACACATTGTGAGTTGCACTATATACACTTAGAGGCCATCATGTGCATTTTTTACCTGTATTTAATGCTCAGTTCTAGGTTGGTATTAACCCTTTCGACATTTATTCTCACATGTTCCCTTCTCTGTCTTACCTAACCTCTGACTCCCCCACATTTGCAGTAATTTCCACTAAAAGAGCTTTTTTTAAAGGACAAGACAAACTTCTCAGCAATTGATATTGAGTATGGAATTCCGTTCACTCATAGTGTTTATGATTGCCCTCTACTAGCTTATGGAATGTATGTTTACTTCTAACTTGCTATGGGATTTTGTTCATTTGTAATAATGAATTAATGTTTCATTCTTTTTGACTATTCTATGACTTACTAGTCTTCAATATTCCCATTCTTAGGATAAAACACTTCGTACTTTTCTAGGTCTAGAAAGGACCTCCAAGATGAGATGAAGGAAACTAGTTTTACCCTTTCAATTTTCTTAATTCTTATTTTAAAATTTTTTATTATACCACCATGAGACATACAATTACAAAGGTGTTCATAATTGGTTCTTGGCAATGCAGTATTCCAGCACCCGTCCCTCCACCAGTGCCCCATTTCCACCACCAATGTACCCCACCCCTCCCGCCCACCCCAAGCTGCCTCAATAGCAGGTACCCCCGCCGTTTCCTCTCTTTCCCTCTCTGTCTCTCTCTCTCTGTCTGCATCTCTCTCCCTCTTCTTTTTACACATTGTTTTCATTCTTACTAAATTTTACAGTTGTAGACTTTATCTGCTTTATGTAAACTCTAAAATATATTAGCAAAAATTAAAAAGTAGATTTATTAATGTCATAGAAGACAGGATTATTACCATAGTGAAACTCAAGTACAAAGTAAAAGTTAATACAGAGCATTTTAGATACCAGAGTTGAAAATGATCTATGTAAATGAGAGTAACCATTATATTATGTTGTATTAAAATGATTTCAATATCTTTACATAGATTAAAATCATATTGCACTCAATCATCACAACTGGACTTTATGATCTGATAATTATTTTGTTGATTTGTTTTCTGATAATTTTATTGATTTATTTTCTGATAATTACACTTGCCATTTCTCTAAGTTTTCTTGGAGCAAGCAATATGAAATAAAATTTGTTTTGTCAGAGGCTAGGTAAGACAGAAAATGGAACAGTGTGCTAACAATTGTCGAAAGTACTAATACCAACCTAGAACTGAGCATTAAATACAGGCAAAAAGATACACATGACAACCCTTTAATATATGTTCTGTAATCTGCAATCTGGAAGGGAAGGAAAAGAGAAAGAGATAGAGAGAAAGGGAGAGAAATAAAGAACCTGCCATAGAGGCAGGCTAGAGGAGGGGGAAGGGAACCGGGGACATTGGTGGTGGGAGATGGGCACTGGTGGAGGGAGGGGTGCTGGAACACTGTATGACTGAAACCCTGAGTGTGAACATCTTTGTAACTGTATATCTCACGGTGGTATAATAAAAATACTTATTAAAAAAAATAAAATAAAATTTGTTTTGTGCCTGCTAAGAGGACAGGCTGGAGAAAGTGAAGGGAAACTATAGATATAGGTGCGGGGAGGCTGCCCTTGTGGTGGGATTGGTGTTAAAACACTGTATACCTGAAACAACTGTAATATAAATCACTTGTATCACTTGTCTTCTCATTGTTCATCCATTAGCTTGAGTGGGCACCAGTAACAACTCCATACGTCCTGTCACATGCTAGTGTAACCCAAGGGCATCTGCTTGCTCCAGGAACATAAAGAGCCTCAAACCATTCCATCAGGTCATGGGAATGAGGTCTATAATTGTTACTGGTATTTGGCATATCAAATACTACACGGGTAGCTTGCCAGGCTCTGCCGTGTAGGTGGGATATTCTTGTAGTCGCCTCTCATCTCATGCATTTATTGATGAACCACAACGGGGAGAGGTCAGCTTTTTTCTTGGGTGAAGCTCTGACGAGTTGTGGAGTCAGGATGTTGAAAATGGCAGCCCTCATGGTGTGGGGGTTCCTCTGGCTTCTTGGGAGGCTCTGTTGGGATGGCAGACCAGAGCTAGAACCCGCCTTCCCTCCCGGGTGCCTCATGATCAGCTGAACACAGGGAGAGCCGATAGGAGTTCTGCCCCATGTATGTGAGTCTCTGGATCAGGCATACCTGGGCTGGGCTTGAAAAAAAGACTGCTGTAGGGTGGGACTCTGATGGGCTGTACTTGAGATCAGCTCTTCTGCTGGGTGGAGCTCTGATTGCTGGGGAGTCCTGATGTGGAAAATGGCGGCCCTCCTAGTGTGGGGGTTCCTCTGGTGAGGGTGCCTCTAAGACAATCACTAAAATTTTGTTAGAGCCAGAGCAATTGGACCACCAGGTTATGGAAGCATTTAAGAGAATAGAATGACTTTACCGTGAACTGCCCAGGCAACTGGATGATCCTTACACACTCCCTGTCTTTGGAATTGCATTCTGCTTGCCTTTTCTACTTCCAGAAACTGCCCAAGGATACGTATGTTGGTCTGAGATTAAATGCGTTGTTGAAATGTCTGGGTGGTATATGTGACTAAATCCAGTTAAAGCTACTATATAAACCCTTTGGATTTGGTGGGCGGGTGAGAAAAAACTTTCTTCTTGCAGCTGCCCCAGACAGTCTCATAAATTCCCTTGGTTATTAAAACTACCATTCTCCATGCTGAATATCAGTCAGAAAGAGAGGAACAGATACAAAATGACCTTCACTTTTATGAGTCAGATAAAAAAACATAGTGAGGGGGTAACAGATAACCAAAGACCAGAAGGTTAGTCTACAGGACTGAGTTTTTCTGTGGGGAGCTGGATGAGCTGGATGGATAGAGGAGTTCCTGGGTACTGGTGGAGGAAAGCGGGAACTCTAGTGAAGTATGTGGTGTTGGTGTGATCTATGCACGAAGCTGTCCTTAACAGTATTGTAAACCATGATCTCAAAAAACAGAAAAACAAATTAAAAAAACTGCTACCCTCCCAAATACAATGACCGGGGGGCTTAAATAATAGCACAGCAGATAGTGCTCTTGCATTGCACATGGCCAACCTAGATTCCATTCCCCACCAGCCCATATGGTCTCCTGGGCACCTCTTAGAGTATCCCTGGGTGTAAAGCAAGGAGTATCTTGACCACCACCCAAAACCAAAGCCAAACCAAAAAAAAAAACCCTTAAAATGGAATGCTTGCTATTTTTCTTTTGGTTTCTCTTGGGGGATGGGTGGGGAGGGAGCTGTGTATTTATTACTGGTGTCAGATTTTTTTTTTTTTGGGGTCACACCTGGCAATACTCACGGGTGACTTCTGGCTCTGCACACAGGAATTATTCCTGGCGGTGCTTGGGGGACCATATTAGGATGCCAGGGACCAAACCCAGGATGGCCGAGTGCACAGCCTTACTTGCTGTGCTGTCCCTCCAGCCCTCAGATTATGTTCTTGATGTTCCTGAAGTTGTAATCTGAAGAGTGTCTGTGTAAAACACAATTGGAGATGCTGTTAATCCCTTTGATTTTTGGAAGTAAAATTTACTGGAAGCAGTCATGTTCATCTGCTTATTATGTGTTATATATTGTGCTTTTGAACTATAGTAACAGAGCTGAGTAGTTACTATAGAGATCATCTGATGTACAAAGCCTGAAATACTTACTATTTGGTCCTTGACAGAAAAGGTTTGCCAACCTCTGCAAGGTTGTAAATAACTTCCAAGACCTTGAAAGCAGGGACCTCTGTCTGCTGTATTCTGGTATCACTAGTGCCGAAAGATTTTCTACTAGATTATCTTAGTGAATGCTGTGGAATGAGTGAATGAAGTGGGGTGGGTTTGGGGTAAGTATTTAAGGAGGGTGTGGGAATGGAATGCTTTATTCATGAAACCCTGCCTTATCAACATTAAAATATTGGTGATGCCTAAACAAATATTGGTAATGCCTAAAACAAAACAGAAAACCTACATGTTTCCCTCTGTACCATGTCTCTGTGCCATAGCATACAGTGATATTAAAAGTATCAGCCTTTACGTGGAGCTGGTGTAAAGAGTATGAGATAGGACAGGAATTCAGGTAGGGGACATGTTTTAAGAGTTTGTGAATCTGGATGGTGTCAGGGAACTCACCACAGTGATGTTTCCCAAACCACTTCATTGGAGCAATTTGCTTGTGAAAAGGTGGAAACAGTTCATGCTAGCTGTATTTTGGTGTTTGAGAGGAGCAAAGGCCCATAATCAAAGGTCATGTGGGAAGTGACAGTCTCTCACCTTGCTTTAGATAAGAGATGTGAGGGGCCAGGCCCAGATTGTTAACTGCCTGGATCCTTTGGGAAGGATTCCTCTGCAGATTTTCACTTGGAAAGAGTGAGCCTGTATTCTCTGAAGTCTATCTTTTAAATCAAATGCAACACACACACACACACACACACGTCTAAAATTTTTTTAACTATGCCTTTTACTGATGAACTCACATTTTCCCCCAACACCCAGAGATCTTGGTTTTTCCGTTGTGGATTTAACATCTGAGTTTCTGTAATCAACCCCTAGGGGTGGGGAGTTCTTCCTTGTATATACCATTATAATTTTAAGCTCTTTCTTCAGTTTTCTCCTCTTGATCTTAATTCAAAGACTATTTCTTTTAATTTTACTGGAGTAACTTAATTCATCTCAAAATCATCCAACTCAGACTCAGTTGTATTTGAATCAACATAAATATTTGCAGAATCCATTTTAAAACAGTTTTTGGGTTATAATTGCATCGCTCTGAGCACTACTCTCCTCCTGAGGAAGGTTGCATGTGCTCCTTTCTGCGAGGGTCTGAGAGAACTAAAGTCAGTACCAGCCGCAGTCAGCACAGATGAGTGCTCCCTTACTCAAGTGTTCTCCCTCAACCTTCTTTTGAGCCTTTCCAAATGACCCGAGGATTGGGCCTGGGTTTCCCATTTGTCTTTTCACTTTTGAAGTTCCCTTTAATGGGAAAGTAGTCAGCATCAATTCCTCACCTGGGGTTTGGTAGCCAAAAAGTCCCTTGGGATATTTTTTGTTTTTAATTCATTAATTAATCAATTAATTAATTTTTATTGAATCACAGTGAGAAACACAGTCATAAAGCTGTAAATGGCATTTCGTTTGTACAGTGTTTCAACATCTATCTCTCCACCAGCGTGCATTTCCCACCACCAATGTCCCCCGTTTCCTCCCACCACCCTAGCCCCCATGCCATGAGCCTGACTCTATAGGACAGACATTTCTCTCTCTCTCTCTCTCTCTCTCTCTCTCTCTCTCCCCCCCCCCCCCCCCCTCCTCCCCCCCCCCCCCCCCCCCCCCCCCCCCCCCTCCCCCCTTTTTGGGCCTTATGATTTGCAATACAGATATAACAAAACATAGCATGAAACTAATACACAAGGACAGTAGACAGGGCCAGGAGGACTGGTCCATGGCTGGAAGTCTACCTTAAGTGCTGGGGGAGAAGGAATGTTTCTTTGACTGAGCCTTTGCTTTCAGATATTCATTAAGAAGTTATTGGAGTCTGAGATTTTGTTAAGTCATTTGCTGGAAGAGAGAAGACGCTCTGTCTCACTCTGAAACCTGATTTTTCTGCAACAGAAAATAGGGCCGAACGGAGACGCTGTTTTACACTGTGTTGGTGAACATGGGCTCTGCAAAAAGCCACTCCATTCTCTTTCCTCCTCAATCATCTGCTCTGTATCCTAGACCGTTACCGCACTCACATTCGTGTGTCATTTGTGTGCGTTGCCAAACCAAATGCAACACCCAAGAAATAAAAATGAGATTAATGAAAGTGAGATTGGAGGGGTTGGTGCGCTGTCAGGGTATTTTTAGACTCCAATTAACATCTGCAGGCACATTTAGAACAGCGTGAACTCAAAAAGCTCTGCGTTTGGGGATCATTTCTGCAGTTCTTCCTGTTCCAGCATGCTGCCGCTAGAGGCTGCTGTGGTCAGGGATGTGTGTCAAGAACAGAGACTGTTTACGAAGGGTGGGAAAAGAGAGGAGACAAAGCAACGCTTATTTCAGCTCATGAATATTTTTGCGATTTCAGAGGGTTTGGGTTGTGTGCTTGGCCCTCTGCCCCCAATTTGGCAAGTATGTGACTCCTGTCTTACACAGTGGCCGTGCCAGGATGGCCCTTATCAGAAGGTCCCTACCATTTAGATTCACGGGCTGTGTTGACAGGTACAGGCTGTTGCGCTGACACAGGCGGAGTTGGGCTCGGTGCCTTATCTCCCGCACAATACGTAGGGAGAAAACACACTTCTGAGGACACCGAGCAGAGGTGAATTCTCAATTAGTGTCAGGTAACAAATGTGCAAGAGAGTGGATTAGAATGGGGGTGTAAGGTGTACACAGCGTATCTTCCCTAATTCTGAAACTTTCCACAGAGATAAGGTGCTCCTTCGATGCATTTATTGAGTACCTTAAATGTGCATGTTATCTTGCTCTAGTTCAACTATATGTATGTAAGTTTTTGTTTGTTTTTCCTGAAAAAAAAAAGAGAAATTTAAAGGAATGGATAAGGGAAGAATTGAAAGGCCTTTGGAAACAGACCTCAAAGGAGCAAGGGCAATTTAAAAAAGGCTTGTAAAAATGGCATCTATTTAATTTACCAGGCAATAGAAACTGGATGGGGAAACAGTGAATTAAAGGGTAGGGTGCAACACTTTATTTCCTGTGGCTAAAAGAGGCAAAAGTTGGGAAAATGAATCCCTGCTGAAGAGTGATTTTCTCCACATTGCTGAAAGGTCACGGTGGCATTGTTATTATTGTTATTATTATTGTCATTCTTATCGTGGACATTTTTTGCCAGTTGTGCAATTACCCAGAAAGGACACACATCACTGCTTATTAATCCAACCCTTTTCAACTTGAAAACAAAACAAAACTAAAACCTGTTCATCCCCTATTGGAAGCAGACCTGAAATCAGAGGCATTAATAACAGGGTCCTCATGCCACAGCATTCTGCTCTGGGCTGGCGCTTTCATGATTGAATGCTTCAGGCTTTAAGAGAGTACCTGTAACTTTTGTGAGGGCAGAATCTAAACAGGCCTTTTGGGTTTGCTTTCTGCCTCCCTCCCCTGGGAGCAGTTGATGCTGGAAGGAAATAATAAGAACTTGGAGCCATTTTTTCCCCAAATGTAGTCAGGTAGTCTTGATCTGGGACTTGCTATGGTTTTTTTTGCCCCGGACTCTCAGAGACAGAAGCCAATTGGATATTTCTGGACATAGTGGAAGTGGGAACTGGGTGTGGAAGGTGGGGAGGAGGGGATGTTGACTCGTGCCTTGTACAGGACTATCATAACACCTCTTTTTCTCTACCATTCTCCTCCACTGCTCTCTAATGATAGCACAATGGCATCATGGAAAATATGTGTCATGAGCCTGACTCAGGAAATGTTTGGAGGGTGTACTTACTCAGCAAAAAGTACTTTGCTCTTTTATCCAGATTCTGTGGACCTGCACCAGTCAACACCCACCAGCAATTGTCAGTTTTGTGATTTTTTTATTCCAAGAAAAGACCAGCCTTCCTGACTGGGGACTGCTGCAGTGTGTGCTAGGAATGGCCGGAATGGCCAGTTCATAGGCCCAGGGGGCAATTTCCTTGGGTTTCCCAAGACTCAATGGCAGAGTTGCATAAGAAGAAAACCCAGATGTAAAGGTGGTAACTGGGAGAAACAGGTCTACTAGAGAGCTCTTCTCAGAGTCTCTACAAGAGTACAAGAGACCTTAATTTGCTGACTAACAGCAAAGGGCTTTAAAAATGTCTTGTGTGTTCTGCATGAGTTATTTATTTTCTGCTTCTCAAACATCTGACAGGTTTTAAATGCATCAAACTGGGCATATTTGCTGTGAAGTTCAGGACACATATGCTGAGTATTTTAGTGGGAAGAATTACAGTTGCTAGGAATGCTTTTCTTGTGGTGTGAATATACAAAGACCTATTCCCTTCATAGCACAGATAGCTCTAGATTTACAAAAAATGACCTGTGGGTTTACATAAACATAAAGATGGATTTGTATGTCTGAAAATCACACCCTACTAGATTTGTCAACTTCGTCTTCTTAATGGAAGGACAGCAAAAATCGGTCATTCTTAGAGAGGAGGTGACCTAAAACGATGATTGCGCTAACCTCTCTGAGGGGTTTCATCTATATCCTCCTGCTTAAAGAGCAGCCTGTGATGGGAAAAATGGGCATCATCTGCCGGAAGCTTGTTGACAACGCAGAATCTCCGCTTCACCAGAGGCTAATGACTCAGAACCTGCATTTTAACCAGACCCCCAGGTGATTCATGAGCACAGTGAAAGTTGAAAATAAATTGAGAATAAAGTTCTTCAGCTTTGACAGAAGCCACCCACTCCTTCCAAAGACAGTCAGCTCTTCCAAACTTCTCATTAGTTATTGCACTTTCTGAAGCAGCACGTAGTAACTCAGGCCCAACTTCCCTTAATTTCTCCAAGTAAATCGGTTTATCCATTCACTCAATTATGGTCTGCCACCTTATGCTATGAGTTTACTAATGGGGGAGGAAAGACGGCAGGTAGCAGCCCCACATCTTACTGCTCTGTCTTCAAATGACCAGGCTTGCATCATTATTCTTCAGCTCACTCAAGCTATCAATTTATTTTTTTTTTGCTGTTCTTTGAATCCTGGCTCTCAATTGTTTTATATTGTTTGCTCTACAAAACTTAAAGAAATGGCAAATGTACTTTTCAGAAAATAAATCAACAAAAGTACATTTGTAATAATTGATTACTATATGATTTTAACCTATGTAAATAAAGATATTAAAATCATTTGATACAATATAGTATGTGTATTCTCACTTGCATAACTAAGTTTTCAACTCTGGCATCTAAAATATATTGTATATTGTAAATTTTATCTTGTACTTGGATCTTATTTCAGTAATCATTATGCCATACATGAAGCTTTTTTGTTTTTTAATCCCTTTGGAAGGCATAAAAAATTATTTCACACTACTTGGTCCAAAGAACTTAAAAGAATGGCAAGTAGAATTACCAGAAAATAAATCAATAAAGGAAAATTTGTCATGATTAATTGTATATGTTTTTAACCTTTCTTAGTCTAGTAGAGGGCAATCATATGCACCATTAGTGAGTGCCATACTCAATATCCTTGATGGGAAATTTCACCCGCCCTTTTTATTTGAATATTTTTATTATACCACAGTGAGATATACAATTACAAAAGTGTTCATATTTGGGTTTCAGTCATACAGTGTTTGAGCACCCATCCCTCCACTAGTGCCCATTTCCCACCACCAATGTTCCCTGGTTTCCCCCCCACCCTCCCCAGCCTATGTCTATGTTGGGCAATTTTCACTTCTCTCTCTCTCACTCTCTCTCTCTCATTTTCTTCTCACACATTGTGGCTTGCAATATATATTTTTAGAGGTTATCATGTATATCCTTTTGTCTACTTTCGATGCTCAGTTCTATCCTGCTATTATCATTTACAATAATTAGTACACTGTTCCTTTCTCTGTATTACCTAACCTCTGACTTCCACACATTTGCAGTAGGTTCGACCTACTGACAAGACCACCTGATCCATGTTTTGTCTGGCCTTGGATATTGGTATCATGTAGTTTTTTTATATCCCGCAAATAAACGCAGTCATTCTATATCTGACCTTTTCCCTCAGGCTAATTTCAGTCAGCACGATCCTCTCCATGTCCATCCATTTATAGGCAAATTTCATAACTTTGTTTTTCCTAACAGCTGTGTAGTATTCCATTGTGTAGATATACCAAAGTTTCTTTACCCAGTCGTCTGTTCTCGGGTACTCTGGTTGTTTCCAGATTCTGGCTATTGTGAATAGTGCTGCTATGAACTGGTCTCACATGTTATATTCCTAGAAATGGTATTGTTGGGTCAAACGGGAGTCTTTATAGTTGACCCCACTGGACTATTCTGAGGATTGTCTCTCTGTCTTTTCTGCTCATCCTCATAAAATGACACAAAGAGTAATGTGAATCTATCTTACACTTATGTGACCACATACTTCATGCACCCTTAACCTGGCACAGATTGGGTGTGGAGGCTGTTGGTATCCACCTGGGAGGAAGAGGGCTCTACCTCCTGTTTGGGCCTTGCCTCCCATTCAGAGTAGGCATTATCATATCATCTGGAAGCAAACCTCAATTTGCTTCCAGAAGCAGCAAGAAAAAGGTGAGGAAGGAACTGTAGTATGGGCCCTGAAATAAACACACACGCAAAGCACACACATACACATACACTTGTAATAGAAATACATATGTATTTAATAGAAATACATATGTATTTCTGAAGGCATCTGTTTGGCCTATAAATGGCATTATTTGTATAAAAAGATACCCTAAGTCCCCTAAAAACTTGAGTTATCACCTGTATGATATCAAGGTTGGTGTTGCCATGCAATTGTGTATTTTTAATATGCTCTTAATTTCAAGAACATTCTCCAAATTAAGATCTGTATGATCTAGAATAATCATCCTATTTGGTTATGATTAAAACCTCATGGGAACTACTTAGATCATTTCTAATGCCTGCCAATAGTAAAGACCTTATTCTTTTCAGCCCTTGTTGGTTCAGTGGACCAAGCTAATTCTTGGAATGGCAACAAGAGTGAAAGAAAATCCAATCTAATAGCATAATTTTCTTTCTCATGAATATCACAAAAGGCAGATTAGTAGTAATGGCAGTACCTAAGGAAGAAGACAAGGGTGATTAACTGAGATCTCTTATTTTATTTTTAGTTGTTTATTGATCCTAAATAGCTCATTTAACTTTTTCTCTTTTTCTTTAAGTTGCAGTAATGAATTTAGTGCACAACAATTTTGGGAATTCAACTCTTTTAGCTCATTAAAATTTTCTTGAATTTAGCCAAGATTTTTTTAATATAATTTTTTTTTCATTCACTAGTTTGGTATTTCCCAGCAACAATTTTTGGGTTGAGAGAGCTCTAAACTATTTTTATGTTCAATAAACAATCTAGAAGTGTTTCAATTTGATAAAGATTCTTCTACACAATAGTATTTTTTATTCTATTCAAAAAATTCTGGAGAGATTTACTCCTGGAATAGACATGACAGAAGCCAAGAGTCATTTCTTATTAACAGTTTTCAGCTAAGTCATGTATTGTATCTCAGAGCCAGAGTTACACTCTCCTATAAAAAAGTATATCAAAACTTTTTTTTTGTGAGAAGATATCTTCCAAGTAGTGCTCAGTGGGCTCAGGGGCCTCAAGCTATATATAATTAGTCAATCAGCTATAACATCAATTCAGTGTGATGCTGCTCAGACCCTGTGGAGGCAGAGACCACTAGTGTTACCCTAGCTATGCTTGAGGATTTCCAAGGTTACACCCCTAATGCTTGGAAGGCTACATGATACTATGGATCAAATGCAGGTCAAATACAGACAAGACCTGTGCCCCAATTCATATACTATTTCCGTGGCCCAGGAGATTTATTTTTGAGGTGGGAACAATTCTAATAGCTTTTAAATGTGTAGCCCATTTGCTCAAACTCACAGCCCAGTCAGCAGTCCAATTGATGCATGCAGCCTCCTTGGGGACCACCAAAATAAGTTCTTATACACATCCACCATTACATCATACAAGCACAAGATATTGAAAGCAAAGCTTGAAGAGGAGAATAAAGAAAAGCATGGTCACATATCACTTTTCAAAAAAAAAGTTAAGGAATGAAAGTCCTTAGCACAAAATTTCAGTAGGGAGGCCAAATAAAAGACTGAGAAGACAGCATCTTCAATCGAAACGGAGTTTCAAGGCTCCAGGAGAAAGATCAACCAAGGATCAACCCAAAGACTCACACAAGCTTCTCAACATTCAAATGTCACTTAAGAAAGGGCATTGGACAAAGCATTTATTAAGCATGAACAAGGAGCCAGGTTTGAAAACAATGTAATAAGAGAGATGGATAAGAAAGAAAACCACCACCTTCTTTGGGTGTAACACAAAATATTCAAAATATCAACAAAATATTAAAATCTTTTTCTCCGATCAATCAAATTGAGAGGGAGAAATAAAATATGTTTTAAGATGTACTTCCTATTAGGTTTCTGTGGCCAGAAAGGTATCTAGAGTCGATATTGTAACTCTTTAACTTACGTTCTTGAGGGTGGTGCTGGAGTTTCTGTGAAATGGTATCACCCTGCCGAACCCCCTCTTTTGACATCAATGATCACTTCCTTGTAAGATAGTGAGATCCTGGTGGTGAATCCATAACTCATAAAGGATCTTGATGTATTGGGTTTGAACACCCCTGTTTGGCTAGGGCTTTGATGACTGCTTCAGTCTCCACAGAATCAAAGGCTTTCTTTAAATAAATGAACGTGAGACAGAGCGGCATCTTGAACTCCCTACAAACCTCAATGAATTTGGTTACCATGTGGATATGGTCAATTGCGCTGAGTGGGAAGGAATGCGAAAGTGAAGATAGACGGTCAGCAACTACACCACTTCAGCTTTGCTGGTGACATCTTTCTAATAACAACAAACATTAGCCAAGCCGCACAAATGCTGGCTGACTTTGACCGAGAATGTGGAAAGATAGGTCTACAGCTGAATCTCAACAAAACAATGTTCATGAAAAATGAAACTGTTCCAGATGCCCCATTCACTCTCAATGGAACAAACATCTCTGAATGCAGCAATTTATGTATACCTAGGTCGAGAACTCAACATGACGAACAACCTAAAGCCTGAGTTGTGCAGGAGGAAGAGAGCGGCATGGAATGCCTTCAAAGGCATCAAAGAAATAGCCAAAAGGACAAAGAACCTCCAGCTCTGGGCACATCTCTTCAGCTCCACCATTTCCCTGCATTAACATACGCCTTAGAGACCTGGGCCCTACGAAAAGCAGGATGAGAACACTATTCGGGTCTCGCAAAGAGGAATTGAAATGCTAAGCTTGGAATATCATGCCTCACTCAAGTGAGAGAAGGAATCTGGAGTTCCGACCTCCATCGATGATCCAAAGTCAGGAATGCTGTCTCGTTTGCCAAGGCATAGAAAATCAGATGGGCTGGACATGTAATGCGATTTGGAGATGACTGTTGGACTAGAGCCATTACTGACTGGATCCCACAGGATGTCAAAAGACCACATGGTCGCCCACTTACAAGATGGTCAGACTTCTTTGTCAAGACCCTGAGTGAATGGTTTGAGGCTCTTTGTATTCCTGAAGCAAGCAGATGCCATTGGGCTATACTGGCACATGATAGGGTCAAATGGAAATGTTACTGGTGCTTGCTTAAGCAAATAGGCATTAACAGGATGTCAAGTGATCAAGTGAACTTACTTACAAGCTTGTGAAGTAAGGAGTATCCAGACTTCTGATAGTTCCACTGGATGGCTTGCCAAATTGTTGGGGTACAAAGAAGTCACTGTGAATCCATTTGAGTTCTTGTGAGGCTGAATACATAATTAAACATGAGAAAGATTGACAAGAGAAAACTAAGAAGGTATTTATAACTAACATGTATAGTTCTTATACACATGGTAGAAATGCAGAAAAGCTATATAAAGCACATAATCTATCTTCCTTCCTTCCTTCCTCCCTCCCCTTCCTTCCCCTTCCCTCCCTCCCTCCCTCCCTCCCTTTCCTCCCTCCCTCCCTCCCTCCCTCCCTCCCTCCCTCCCTCCCTCCCTCCCCCCCCCCCCCCCCCCTTCCTCCCTCCCTCCTTCCTTCCTTCCTTCCTTCCTTCCTTCCTTCCTTCCTTCCTTCCTTCCTTCCTTCCTTCCTTCCTTCCTTCCTTCCTTCCTTCATCTTTCCTTCCTTCCAGTAAAAGGAATTGCTTTTATTTTTTCTTTGTTTCTTTTTTGTTTGTTTGCATGCCAGTGATTGAACTGAGGGCCTCACACATGCAAGGAAAAGCATGCTACACAGAGCTATGCTCTAAGACCTCTTGGTTTCTAGGTATAGCTTTAAAATTCTTGCATAAAGTCAAGATTGGGTTAATGAGGAAGATTAGTTAAGATTGCTAGCAAAGAAGGCTCAGGTATACAGATTTAAATTCCACCTACCTTAAGAAGAGATAAAGGGATTGAATGTATCCCATGTAGTGCAGGAGACACATGTAAATTAAAGGTTTACATCTTTATAACTCTTTCAAAGGTAGTCGTCATTCTGTTGCCAGACCACTGAAATTCACCTTTTGTTAAAGGCTGTATCTGGAGTGGAAATACTATTTCCACTATAGTGGAAATTCTATAACATAGAATGGGGTTCAAATTTTTTAAAAAATGGAATCCTACTATAGTCAATGACATAGTGAGCCTTGAAGATGCTGTATTGAAAGAGTGAAATGAGCCAGTCACTGAGGGACAAATAATAGTGCACCACACCACTTACCATGAAAAATCTGAAATAGTCAAACTCAAAACCAGAGCAGATGGGATGGTGGGGGTTCCAGGGACTGGTGCATAATGGGGTAATACAAATAAGAAGTAATAATAAAGAAGCATAACATTTTGGTTAAGTAATATGAATGTTTTCGACATCTGCTGTGCAATGTTGAACATTTCATTAACAACACTGTATTGTGCAATTAGAAATTTGTTAAGAGGGTAGATCTCATGCCTTAGAAACTACAATTCTAAATCTAAAAACAATCATGCTTGCAGCCAGAGATATAGGTGAGTGGTAAAACCCATGCTACTCAAGTCTGGAATGCCAGTGAGCACAGTGGCATTGCTTGGCACTATAAAGCCAAAAGCATATTAACACCCTATATCTGCCTCCTTGGCAACTGAGAAAAGCAACAAAGATGATCACAATTTCTTTTTAATTTTATCCTTAAGAATTTATAACTTAGGGAGAGTCTTTGCTTCTGTGGTCTGGACAGAACAGGTATCTCTAGATTGGATTCCATCTCTTCCACTGACCATCTATTAGATACTGTGGGCAAGGACAGTTTTGAATTTAACTTCTCTGGGCAACATAAACAAAGCAAAGCCCTTGGAGCACACCATTAAAGTCTCTTCATGTTCTGAATTTTATTAGATGCTATGTATGGCAGGATAAAAGGCATGGAGTCACATATCCCAGTTGGTTCCCACTTTCTCCCCCCTTAGTTACTGACCCATCACCACCCTGACAAGTTGCAGGCATCTTTCAGGCCCTGAAGATGCAGCAGAGTAAGCAGCCTCTGTCCTCACTCTAAAAAAGAAAGAAGGGAAAGTGGAGCGACTCATAAACAGGCTTCTTGACCAGGAGTTCAGAGTGGTGCTGGAAAAGCCTAGAGAGGGATTAGCACCAGGAAAGAAGGACCTGGCTTCCAACACAGTAGCCCTGTCAGTTCCTCATCTCTGTTTTCCAAGTCATCTTTAAACAGAGGCAATGAACTTTATGGTTGCTTTGCCAAGCCAACTCTTTGATTATGGACACCCACAAAAACCCTATAGTTGCTTTTCCTGTGCAGGAGAAAAAGTTGAACATTCTCCCAGCTGTCATCTTGCACCAACAGAAAAGAGTCGGAAAGTGTGGGCTGGAGGTATGATTTACAGTAACTGTTTTGCCCAGCCACTCCAGTGAGCACTTTTTGAAACCAAACTCAGTCGTAAAATAGAAAAGGCAGTCTTATGGACACACAGGGAGAGGGGTGATCTTGGCTAGGGCCAGGGGTGAGCACTCTTACAGTTCTTCTCTGCTCTCATCTTTAGAAAGGGCAGTCTTTCTAAAGATGCCTACATTTTGCTCTTTCAGGGACCTGTTAGACAGATATGGTGCTATCCCAAACAAACTTCATGACAACCTTCTCTGGAATATCTCCTAACAAAGTTTTTCCCCTTCCTTAAGACAATTCCAACTGAATGCAGCCATGAGTCCTAGAGTTTTCCTTGAAACTAGATTTCTCCTCTTTGGTCACAAATTCATTCTGGTTTCTCACTAAGATTAAGTCACTATAGCTGAACACCAACCTCTATCTAATTCCAGGTCTGCTTCCCTGCAGCTAGCTGAGGGGCCCCTTAGGAAGATCTCCATCTTTCTGCTCCCTTCCCAGTTCTGTGACTGTGCAAGCAACTGATTTTGAAACTGGATCTTTGGGAAGAGTAAAGCCCAAATTAACTTTTTTGTGTGTGTCAGTTATGCTTTAGGCTACATGCAGTCAACAGCAACTTGGGTCAGATAGAGTAGGTAGGAGGTGCCTGATCCTAGGCAAGGATACCATGACCTCAACCATCACCATTTCTAAACAGTTACACTTTTCAAGGATTCAGGTCTCAGAAGAAAGTCTCTAACTTTTGGAGTGGTTGGGCAGCTATTGGAATGAGAAGCGATCATCTAGAATCTTCAGTGAGGAGGAGGGAAGGTAATTCATTTTTATTTTTTTAGCAGTGAAGTAAAACAGACTTTATTAAGGAGGTTTTAGGAAAGGGAATGAGGAGGGAAAGTAAGAGAGAGAGTACATATTCAAGAGGGGAGATGTGGGTGGAAGGTAATTCCTTAATACAGAAAAGGCAGGTTATTAGAGAAATGGATAGATGCCAGTTGTCAAAGTTGATGGGTCTCTACTTCATAGTTGTCTGAATTTCCATCTCACAAAGATAACTCAAAGAAAAATCCAATGGAAGGTGCCTAAAGTAATTTTATCTTCTTCAACTTTTTTTTTTGCGTGTCTTATGAGCAGTTTGTAGTGGGTCCACCGGGCCTCCCAGAAGAGACAAAGGTGGGGAGAGGGACTCCAACTCTATCTCCACGGAAGCTCCTGGGGCTGTCAGCTGTGTTCCAGAGACACTGACACATGGGGCAGAGCTGCTACCTGCTCTTCCCATGATCAGCTGACCATGAGGTATTCAGAAGGGAGGGTGGGTTTTGACTCTGGTACACAACCCCAATAGAGCCACAGAAGAAGCCAGAGGAAATCCCTGCACAATAATGGCAGCCATTTTCAATGTCAGGACTCTACAGCTCATCAGAGCCCCACCCAAGAGAGAAGTTGCTCTCAAGCCCGGCTTGTGAGAGCCCCACCCTAGAGAGAAGCCAATTCCAAGCCCAGGTATGAGGGTCTCAGTGGCTAAAGTCACTAGGCTTCTGTGGAGATGGAGCTGGGGCCCCTCTCCCCCACCTATGTCCCTTTTTGGGATGCCGGGGGACCCTCCCACAAACTGCTCTGGGGCTGTCGGCTGTGATCCAAGACAATGACACATGGAGCAGAGCGCTACCTGCTCTTCCATGCCATGTGACCACATTGCAGCTGTGCGGTACATCAAATTAGTAGAAAACAACCACATTCCAGAAATTCAGATGGTGAATGCAAGAACAGAAATAGCCAGATTATCTCATAAACCTAAACCCCAACCTACACCCTAAGCCCCATCTTGGACCATTTCATGAACCCCACTGCCCTCTTCCAGTACTCAATGGACCTGAAGACCGGTTCTGTAGTTACAAATTACTCTATCCACTGAGGAGGAGAAAGTAAGGAGATGAGAATGCTTCTAGCTGAACAGAGACTGGGCCCCTGGTATGAACCCAGAGCCATGGCAGAGCCTGGCAAGCTACCCATGGTGTATTCGACATTCCAACACAGAAACAACAATAATGGACCTTATTCTCTTTGAATGGAGACATTACTGGTGCCTGCTCAAGCAAATCAATGAACAATGGAAAGGCAAGTGATACAAGTAATCTTTTGAGTAAATCAGAAGCAAGGTATCCCCACATAGATTAATGTGCAGGAATCTAGTTCTGCCACTCTTGAGTCTATTATCTTGGTCTATAAAACATGGCAGGTTTTGCCAACCCTGCAGAGCAGAGCAGGAGTACCTATAAGCTCAGAGTGTTGCTGGAGAGGGTGAATCAGGAGAGACTAAGCATGAAGTGTGGAAATGTGTATAAATGTTCTTGAAGAGGAGAGCTCATCCTGTAATTGAGACGTTAGTCGTGCACTGAATGGGCCAGCTGTGTCTGATCACCAGCTTTTCATTCCCTCTCTTTCACTGCCCCTTCTCATGTGTCTTGTTCATATTTATTTATTTATATACTGTTTACGATCTTTATTCCTCCAAGAGTTGGCTTTCAGGTGGCAGAATTGCTTCCCTTGCTTCTTGAAAAGTAAGCTAGTTCTTGCTTCCATGCATGGGCTTTGCTACCTATTTCAATTCCATACACAGCTACTGAAAGAACTGGAAGCAGCACATAGGTCCTCCTGTGGAGCGGACAACTTTGCTTAGCCACACAAGTATGGTCTCTCCTCCAGCCCTGCCATATACAGTTTTCTTTTCTTCCTCTTTCTCCTCCTTTACTATCTTTCTCTAAGCATGAATGTTAAGACCACCAAGATCCGACAGGCTAAAAAGGATGTTAGCATTTCTGTCCAAAGGTCTCAAGGTTGGATGTAAGATCCATTCTAATCATTTTCTACTCAACAAGATGTCATGGGTTGTGATGTTAGCAGACCAAAATTACCATGGCAACGAACCACAGGAAAACAGCAGACACATGCCTTCTAGAAAAGAACATCTCATAACAGAATACGATCAAATATGAAATGAGGAACTTGGGGCCAGAGAGATAGCACAGTGGGAGAAGCCTGCTGCCTTGCATGCTATGGATACCTGTTTTATCACAAGTACCACATATTGGTTCTCTGAGTACCACCACTGAGGACAGAACCAGGAGAAAGTCCTGAGAACTGCTTTGAGAGCCCCTCCCCAACTCCATGCAGAGAAAATGAATAAGGGGTGGGTTGCCATGGGAAGAGGGCAAGTTCTGAAATGTGAATTAGAGTCATTTTACTATAAACCTAGATGAAATAAAATTTAAATTATAATTGTAGATAGTCTGAAAATGTTAGAAACCTTGAAAAAAATAAAAAGACAGTGGCTAATGTTTATCATATGCATCATAAATGGCATATATACGTATTTGAAATTGATACAAATAGCTAAAAGAGTTTAACCTATTATGTTGTTAATATAATTACAATTTTAATTTAAGAAATTATTTCAATCTATTATTTTAATCTCAAAAGAAGTACCTTAAGGAATTAACACTTCTGGAATTACAGAAGTAATTGTAGAATTATTTGAAACTTACAAATTATGTTAACATCAATTTTCTTGCTCAATTTAAGTTCAAGTAACTTTTAAAAAATCCTAGGAAAACAGAAAGTGGTAGACTTTTCTTTTCCTAACTTTAAGTTATAGCAAAAAGTCATAACCGTCAAGACAGTGTGGAACTGAAATAAGAACAGACTCTTCAAATCAATAGAATAGAATTGAGAGCCTAGAGAAAGACCCTTGAATTTATGGTCCTTTAATCACTGGCAAATTAATACTTTGAACTAGGTGTATGAAGTGGAGTGTGGAAAGCCTCTTCGGCAAATGGTGTTGGGAAGACTGGCGTGTCAGATCTTAAAAAAGAAAAGAAAGAAAAATGAACTGAGATCCTTTCCTAATGGCATGTACTGAAGTCAATTCAAAATGAATTTAATAGTTGGATATTAGACCTGAGTCTATAAAATGTAATGAGGAAAATATAGGCAGAATTCTTTATGACATCAGCTCTAAAGGCATTGTCGGCAATCCAGTGCCATTGGCCAAGCAAACAGAAGCAAAGATAAACAAGTAGAACTACATCAAATTAGGGAAGCTTCTGCACCACGAAGTAAATTATGACCAGAACAAAAAGACATCCTACAGACTGAGAGAAGAAATTTACCAAGCATTTGTCTGACAAAGAGTTAACATCCAAGATATATAAAGCACATTCAAATGGCAACAACTAACAATCGACAACCCCACCCTCCTAATCAAAGCCAATAAAAATAGAAGGAAGAGATGAACAGAAACTTCCTCAAAGAAGGCATATATATGGCCAAGGGGTATGTGGAAAAACTGCTGTGCATCACTTATCAAGAAAATGTAAATCAGAGATGAGATTTCAACCCACACCGTTGAGACTGGCACACATCAAAAGAAAAAAAAAAAAACTGCTGTATGTGTGGGTGTTAAGAATTCCCTCATCTACTGCTGTAGAAATGCCAACTGGTTCAACCATTTTGGAAAACAATATGGACATTCACCAGAAAACCAAGAATTGCATTTCCTTCCATATGACCCAGCAATTCTCCATCAGGGCATCTGACCCAAGAACCCAAAAACTTTAGTCAAAGAAGATGTTTGTGCACCTGTGTTCATGATAACCAAAAATCTAGAAACAACCCAAATGTCCAAGAACAGATGACTGGATATCCTGTTATATGTACACACACACACACACACACACACACAAACACACTAACACACACATGGCAACTTACGATGGCTATTTGGCTAAAAGTAAAGATAAGATCGTGCACTTTGCCACTATGTGGATGGACTTGGAGGACTAACTGAAGTCGAGCAAAAGAAGAGGATGCGAGATGATCTCTGTCATTGTGGAATATAAAAAAGCAGAGTAGGGGAATAACCCAAAGGCAAGCAACAGATTCTAAGAACTGGTCTACAGAACTGAGCTACACCCAAAAGTATCTCTGTAGCAGCTGTTAGAGGGAATGTCCAAATCTACAACTAGTTTCTTTCTGCTTTTTAGTGCTGCTTCTGTTCTTGTTTTGGGGCCACACCCAGCAGTGCTCAGGACTTACTTCCGGCTGTGTGCATGGGGATCATTCCTGGTGGGGCTCATATGCCCATATGTGGTGCCAGGGAAAGAAACCAGATTGGATGTGTGCAATGCAAGTGCCTTACCCACTGTACTATCTCTCCAGCTCCCTAGGGAATTACTTTTTTAGTGTAGCTGATGAAGGAGAATCGCTGCATAATGACAGTCATATGAATGGATTTGAGATTCAGATTGCCTGGGTTCAAACAAAGTAATTTGTAAATTTTCTTCTTTGTAGATTTGGCATTGCTTAAATTGTTAATAATGAAACTTCCTTTAAGCCCAATACAACTATGACACTTAAAAGATCTTGAAGAAAAGATCTCTGGGTAGGGGGCTGAAGCAATAGTCCATAGGGTAGGGTGTTTGTCTTGTACATGGCCTACCTGGTTTATATCCCCAGCATCCCACATGGTCCCCAAGCACTGCTAGGAGTAATTCCTGAGCAAAGAGTCAGGAGTAACCCCTGAGCATTGTCGGGTGTGAACCAAAAAAGAAAAAAAAATCCCTGGGTAATTCTTCTATGGAGAATTACCATAGAAGAAATTCTAATTTCTTCTCGAAAATCTTCTATGGAGAAAGATAATTTAAAGTAGTCACTAAAGCAACATGCATGATTGTTCATGTTTACACAGATTATTTGAGTCATCTATAAATTCTGTTGATTTATTATAGCTCAGATATATTTTTAAGCTTAATGACTTCCAATCTGAAAATTTCTCTGCACGTTAATATGACTATGTCACCACTGAAATATAATACCTCTGCTTCCTAAATCCATGTTGGGATGCAGAGTTCTGATAAAGTGGGGCAGAGGATGAGGAATACATCCCTGTGTTATAGATAAATGAATTTATTATGGCCAGAAATACCAGAGAGAAACAAAAAGGAACAGACAATGAATTAATAGTCTGGAGGAACTGCTAAATGGAAAGGCTCTTTGTCAGAGTGGCAGCAGGCTTAGCTCTGTGACTTAGGGCCTTGTTTCTAAGTCTCCAACACCTCCACTTTGGGTTTGTTATAGTGACAGCCCCGTGCTTTAAGACTCTCTTATTCAAGTTATTTTTCCCTGGGTAGCAGTTTTTCTGCGCTCATTTCAGAGAGTGAGCTAAGAGTAAGCGGGTGGTGGGGGAAGGCGAGAGTGTGGAAATCAGGGAGGTGAATGACTGCATTTCCTAATACCTGATTTCAACTAAGGAAATGTCTGGGGCAATTAGTAATAGGACACCCTCTATAAAAGCGGGTTGTTTCAATTATAGTCTGGGAAAATTACATTTGTCTAAATGTATGCTGATATTCAGACCAAATCTAAACACGGATGTCTGCCACACCAAAACTAATGTTTGTTCAGGGCCTTCCAAATTGATGCCCAAAAAGCAAGAAACAAATGACCCCAAGACTATGTCCATTAATGAGAAATCTCCACAATTGCTTGCCATGAAGAAATAAAGGAAAGGACCTGGGGATAGGCAGCATACATATTAGCATAATACTCTCTTTGCAATTGTGCAGCCATAGATTTCATGCCTGATAGTGCCGCACATGTGCTGATTACTATCCCTGAAGCAGTACTGATGGCTAGGATTTCTGCAATATCAAGCATACCCCTGTTAGGTTTGTGAGCACACAACTAAAGAGTGTGATGCCCTGTCACTGCCACAAATTCAAAAGAGGGAAGGGAAGTAAAGTATTTTGAAAATCAAGGAGGGGCCGGAGTGATAGTCTAGTGGGTAGGGCATTTGCCTTGCACGTGGCTGGCCTGGCTTCTATCCCCGGCATCCCATATGGTCCCCTGAGCACCACCAGGAGTAATTCCTGAGTGCAGAGCCAGGAGTAACTCGTGAGCATTGCCAGATGTGACCCAAAAAGAAGAAAAAAGAAAAAAGAAAAGAAAATCAAGGAATGCACATATTTTTATTTTGCCATGAAGTACTATGTAGTATTATTTCATGTTTATGTTAATATAATTTTTATCATATTGTAAATTTGTATAAAATGCATCTATAAAAGCCATCTTATATAATGGTGTTTTTTATGGAGAAGGAGGGAACTGAGATTCACTTAGAAAGCAAGTGATCCTGGCAAAGAAACATCCTTAATATTCTCCTATATTTGTTCACTTACTAATTTTCTTCCTTCCTTCCTTCCTTCCTTCCTTCCTTCCTTCCTTCCTTCCTTCCTTCCTTCCTTCCTTCCTTCCTTCCTTCCTTCCTTCCTTCCTTCCTTCCTTCCTTCCTTCCTCCCTCCCTCCCTTCCCTTCCTTCCTTCCTTCCTTCCTTCCTTCCTTCCTTCCTTCCTTCCTTCCTTTCCTTTTTTTTCCCTCTTTCTTTTCCTCTTTCTTTCATTTCTTTCTCTCTTTTTTCATGGTCATATTTTATTTCCAAAATCTAAAATTATATTTAAAGATTTGGGGAACGATACTCTTTAGAAAAGTCTCATTATACCTCCAGTGTCTGGTCACATTTCTTCTTTGGTTGTTTTCAAATCTGATTTTTTTTTTTTTTTTTGCTTTTTGGGTCACACCTGGCAATGCTCAGGGGTTTCTCCTGGCTCTGCACTGAGGAATTACTCCTAGCAGTGCTTGGGGGAACCATATGGGATGCCGGGATAGAACCCGGGCCGGCCCAGGCTGGCCACGTGTAAGGCAAATGCCCTACCCGCTGGGCTATCGCTCTGGCCCCTCAAATCTGATTTTTTACAGGGATCCTTCCATCGAAGGACTCAAGAAGTGGAGTATATGCTTTACATGTGGAAGCTCTGTGTTTGCTCCCCCATTGGGAGTGGCCCCCAAGCACAGAGTAGTAATCACTGAATGTTGCTGAACATGACACCTTCCCACCATCACACCTGCCAAATAAACATAAACCAACCACAAAAGAGAAAATCCTGACTTTTTGCATAGTAGCTCTGTTTTATAATGTAGTTGATCCCATTGGGCATCTGGGATAAAAATATTAAATATATATATATATATATATATATATATATATATATATATATAGTCTTTTATTTTTATTTTATTTTTTAATTAAATTTTTTTTTTTTTTTGCTTTTTTGGGTCACACCCAGCGATGCTCAGGGGCTACTCCTGGCTCTTTGCTCAGGAATTTCTCCTAGCGGTGCTCGGGGGGACCATATGGGATGCCGGGGATCGAACCTGGGCCGGCACAGGCCGGCCGCGCAAGGCAAACACCCTACCCGCTGGGCTATCGCTCCGGCCCTAAATATTTTATTATACCACCATGAGATATACAATTACAACATTGTTCATGTTTAAAGGTTTCGGTCAAATAGTGTTCCAGCACCCTGCCCTCCACCAGTGCACATTTCCTACCATGAATGTCCCCAATTCACTCCCCCTCCCATAACTTGCCTAAATGGAAGGTTCTTTATCTTAAAAGATGGGTTTTTTAATTTTTTATTTTTACCATTACAAAGATATACAACTAAAAAGTTCATATTTGGGTTTTGGTCATACAGTGTTCCAGCACTCATTCCTCCACCAGTCACCATCTCCCACCACCAACGTCCCTGGTTCCCTCCCCCTCCTCAGCCCTCCTCCATGGCAGGTTCTTTATTTCTTTCCCTTTCTCTCTCTTTCTCTTTTCCTTCCCTTCCAGACTATGGATTACAGAACATACATTAAACGGTTGTCATGTGTATCTTTTTGCTTCTATTTAATGCTCAGTTCTAGGTTGGCATTAGTACCCTCGACAATTGTTAGCACCCTGTTCCATTTTGACCTGCTCCGTTTCCGACCTGGGCCGGTTCACCCCCTCCTTAGGCAACCTGGTGGTCCTCTGCTCTCCCGGAGGGTCACCATATTGATGCCGAACTTAGTGCGGACACCCGATCGGCATAGCGCACTACAGCCCAGAACTCCTGGACTCAAATGGGAGTTCAATTTCTAGTCTTTGGAGAAATGTCCATATTGTTTTCCAGAAAGGCTGTACCAGCCGGCATTCCCACCAACAGTGGATGAGTGTCCCCCTTTTCCCCACATCCACGCCAGCACTTGTTGTTCTTGCTCTTTTGAATATGTGCCAGTCTCTGTGGTGTAAAGTGATATCTCATTGTTGTTTTGATTTGCATAAAGAGATATTTTTTAACCTGACATTTTTAGTTGCATGTTATTTGGAGGAGAAAATAACCGTAAATCACTGTGACACTGCTTGTGACCCACAGGATCTTGAGTAGATAAACCAGTGGACAAGTAAATGAATAAGCGAGAGAGGTAAGTATAGATCAAGAGCAAACTTGAGTAACTTTGAGAAAAACAAAACTTAAAACACATTTACTTTTTGGTAATAGGTAATAGAAAATGAATTTGAAAAAGATTTATTGTCTTTAAAAACTAGCAAAATAGTGGGTTGGACAAGCTGCTCTAAGTCAGATTATTAAACTGCAGCTGAGATTTTGTAGGGGTACAATTAGGGAGCTCTAAGCTGATACTCTTAGTGAAATGAGAGGAAAACACACTAGACTCATTTAGGAATGCAATGGGGTGATCACACAAGTTATGGGGAACACAATAGTGCTCAGAGGTGCTGCAAAGCAGAAACCGTTGCCCAAATATGGGTTTTATTGCTAATGTGCAGACACTGGCAGGTTGCTCTACTCTCCAAACCAGGTAAGATGAGGGCACACACGTGATCCTGGGCAAGGAAGCAGAGGACTCATCTTCTCAAGGACCTGGGGACAGGGCACATAAAAGAGTCCCTTGTTTGAGCAGAGAGATGGATTTTCCTGAAGGAACACTCCTCTTCCCTCTCCAGAATAGGCCACTACCTTCTCCCCATGGACCGGTTTATAGTTTTGCAGCTCTGGATGTTTAGAACAATGAAGACTGAATGTGGAAACATAAAAAATTTTTTCATCCTGTGCCTCCACTTAGGAAATCACAATTTTTTTCCCTTTAAGGTATAGAAGGCTTTTAGCTGGAGTCCTGTTAGAAAACACCTCCTGATATATGCAGACGCAGAGTTTGAAAAGCTGATGTTCTGGGGCCTGTGGAGTTTCAGGAGCTGCTGGACATTTTCTAAAAGGAGAGGCCAGGGCAGTGCTGCCTGAAATATGAGTGGGATGATGGAGGCAATGGATTTGATGATTTGCTGCAAGCAGCTGAAGAGACTGAGGTGGGAAGCAGAAGGGAGAAGCCCACCCCCTCCCATCCCACACAAAGGCTGCTGGTGATTGACTTTGGAAGTGCCTTATAAGCATCTCTGCTTAAAACATGCTGTCAAACTTGTTTTTCTGAGCCTTGAAAAATTCTGTCAAATGCCATAAGTCATTCTGTCAAGAAAATTCTTGTGTTTTACTGCCAAATTCTTTGCCTTGCCTCTTTCTTCTTCAAAGCAGTAACCTTCTTGGGCTGTTGGCCAAATATGACAGGGAAGAAACAGATGATCATCTCAATAACGGAATGCACTACTTGGTCACAAACTCAGCCATGGCTGTCAAATTCAAATGCTTCCAGGGTCAACAGGTCAAACAAAAGAGCAAAGGGGTATGTGTGCGAGGAGTGTGGTCTTTGGCAAAATGGACTGTCTTTGTCCCACTTCCAACTGGATCCTGAGTCTCAGCTACAGCTGGTTGCCGACCCGCGTGTTGAAGGTTTTCAGATCTGAGAATCTGTCCCGCTTCCTTTAGGAACAACAATGATGCTAGTGGTTTCAACTCAACTTGTAGTCTTTGCTCCAGTGGCAGTTATGCAAGGCATTGCTTTGTTTTCCTTATAGGTCTGAAATGCGATTTGCCAAAAGCTACTAGCTCTCCCACTTTAACTCCTCTGAGGATGGGTCTAAACTAATGGAATTACATCCTACTTCATCCTTCTGTCATTGGTCATTCGCCATGAACCCGAATGTGGCATCAGTGTTCTTTCTCGTTTCATTTCTTCCTTTGCAATTGGAGACTGGGGCCAAGAATCTTCTTTTCACTGAGGCTGGGAGAGTGTCACATGGATAAAGCTAACTTTTGACATGACCAAATTCAGAAATCTGAATGGGTGCCCAGAGATTAGGGATCGTGAGCCTGAAGGCCGGCAGGTATCCAGTCCACACTATGTCAGGATGCAGCTCCACCCCTGTTCTTTTCAAGGACTGTTTATTTTTTTTTTTAATTTTTTTTTTAGATTTTTTTTTGGGTTTTTGTAAATTTTTCCCCCCCCCCCCCCCACCCCCCCCCCCCTCCCCCACCACCACCTCCCCCCTCCCCCCCCCCCCCCCTCCCCTTTTTTTTTTTTTCTCTTCCCCTCTGGCTAATTCATAGTGAGACACACGGCTACAAAGTTGTTCATGATTGGGTTTCAGTCATATAATGTTCCAGTGCGCCACGGAGGACAGGTTTTATGAGGCAATCACTCTTCCTTTTTGCTTAGTTAATTTGGTTTTGGCTTTTGTGACTTTTAACTTAAAGCACCCTGACCAGTAAGTGGATTTAGAGCAATGAGGGAGTGACAGGGGTGACAGGACTACTTGGGTTTAATCTACAAATGACATTGCTAGTTGTGTGATATTGAAAAAGCTCATTCATCTCTTTCCCTCAGTTTCCTCATCCGAAAGTGGGAAGAATTTCATATCTTCAGCTTGTTGAAAGGATTAAAAGAGTCAATACCCAGAATATAATGTTATCAAGCATGGTCAAGTGATGAAAATGATGGGATACCTCAGAGGGCTAGACCAAATCTATGTTGGGTTCCAAACAGTCTGCACTTTTACTTGAAGCAAAATTGAACTCTAAAAGGTAATTCCTCCTCTGCCAGTTTTTTTTTGTCCTTCAAAGAAAAATTAGAATTCTCAATAATAAAGATATTTTCTTTTCCTTTCCCAAACTAAAGGGAAGATAAATTTTGTAAAATCAAAAGCATTTTGCATCAAGAAATTAGAAGACAAAGTAGACAGGAACCCTAGAATAAGGGAGAATTCATTAATATTCTGAGAGGGATGGAAAGTTGGAGGATAGTAGAGTCATTATAAGACATTTAAACACCCACTACAAAGAGGAGTTACTAATAGGTGAGTGTAGGTATAATTTAATGCTTGAATTTATGACAAAATCCAGGAAATGACAGCCTGTAATTTTGACTTCAGTAGAGGAGGTAATGGAAATGCTATTTAGGCTTCTAGCAACCAAGTGCTGTGAAAGTTATTATTTAATTAGGAATGGTAAGCAGATATTCAGACAAGAGATTTCTCATTTTAATGTAGTAGGTCAGTGGCATCCTGAAGAAGTGCAGAAACAACATAGAAGTGAACTCACAATTTCTTCTGGAGGGCCCAGTAGGAATGCACCTCGTGAGAATCAGAGGTCAGTATTCCAGGGTATCTTGGCCGCCTCTTCTCTAGGGTACTTTGGCTCATCTAAATCCAAAGAATGCCCACTATAAGTCTAAAGATAAAGCAAAAAGTAAACTTAAGCAGGATTTCCATGTTTTAGGGATCCATCAAAGAAGGGAGTAAATGATGCTGAATTGATTTCAACATGGAATCGTGGGCTGGATAGGAGAATCCACTAAGCAAATATCTAGTAACAAAGTGTCAGGTGGGCTCCACTGTGGGGCTTCATGTCTCCATGGGCAGAGAACCTCAGGAAGGTCATGCTGCTTATCTGCAGAGAGAGCCAGAAGTGAAGAGACGTGTTCAGTCAGGATGCTTCACGGCAGTTTTACTCCCTGCTCCATATCACATACCAGTGTGAACTATATTAACAGACTGTCGTGGAAATTTTCAGCATGGAATCTCTAAAATGATGCTTTCACACAGTCATAATGCCTGGGAAGCCTCTTTATTAAAGTGACAGGGTGAGACAAGTTAGAGATTGAAGAAGCTCAAGGCCGTGTCTGCACTGCTGTTTTCCCAAAGAAAGACAGAAGACTTAAAAATTAGTTTCTTCCGGGTCACACATTTTCTTTCAGAGGGTGAAGACTGGGGTGGTTTATCAAGCATAAGGTTTATTTTATTACTTTTATTTGAAAAGGTTGAAAAAAACTAAAGAAAAATCAGAGACAGATTTGGAGAATCCATGGAGAATCCATTCTTGGGTCAGTCTAATGGGCCCCATTTGGTCACAAATTCCAGGACCTAAGTCAGTATTTCCAGTTTTTTCCTGCTTCCCCAGATACCAGCTTACTCCGATACTGATTATGTCTCTTTCTATCTTGGAATGCTCATGTTGATGTACAATTGGTCATTTTAACCTCTAGGTTATAACAAAGGAGATGCTCAGGTGCAGAGAAGGATGTCATTGATTCATCTGACAGATTCTGGTCTTCATTCCTGCTCTGACTAATGATTTTAGGCAAGTCACTTTTCCTGTCTAAGTCAGTTACCTTTACTATAAACTTGACGGAATAAAGAATGACTTGTTTCTAATATCCTGTTAAACATTAATGTCCCATAAAACCAATAATTTTCTGATAGTAGAAAGAGAGGAGAGTGTGAATTACGTGAAAATATGTTTTGGGGGAAGCAAAATTGGCAATGAATTAAATATGGAGTTTTTGGTTTGTTTTTTGGTAGGTTTTGGGAGAGTTGGGGGACCACATCCAGCATTTCCTGGGTCTGCTTGCAGAGATCACTCCCTGGCAGGCTTGGGGACCATATCGGGTATTGGAGATTGAATTCAGGTCAGCTACAAACAAGGCAAGTCCCTGACCTACTGTATGTTTCCAGCCTCCAAATGAATAAAACGTTGACTCAGAAGTCAGAGAGAACGAGGCTAGCCACAGGTTTCTGGACCTTAAGGACCAGGGTAGAACATATTATGGTGATTATGGTGGCAAGGAATGGAAGAAGCCTTAAAACCACCTGACAGGAATAGAGAGGTGCAGACAGATACCCACAGAATCAGCGCAGACACCAAGTAGGTTCTTGATGAGTAATCTCAAGTTCATACTTAACAATCAAGGTTTACATTCACCTCCAGGAAGCTTTCCCACAATAGTCTCGCCTGCAGGACTCTGGGCTGGGGAATCATCTTTCAGACCATCAGCACCTCTCCCAGGGAAGGGGTTGACATTTGGTCATCACAGTGTTTCCTATTTAATTTTTTTTCAGAACTCACTCTGCCCTGCCTTGGATAAGACTGAATATTTCAGCCTTTCTAGTCTATCCTCTCACTGAATCTTCTTTCTGAAAATCAGGGCAGTTACATCTTATCATCCAAGATCTGACACAGCTTTGAAGTGTGTAACTAACTGGAGTATCTAAGACAGGTCCACTGAGACCTAGAACAGAAGGGGAAAGACAATGAGGTCAAAACATGAAAACTAGGCAAAAATATTTCAGAAAAAAATTGTTATATAATCTGGCTACATTTTAATATTATTAGCAGGTCTGGGAATGGGACCTTCAAAGGAAATAGTACCTGTAATTTATGGTGTCTCCAAAGAGTCTACGAAATGCATGCTGAGAGGGTGCCTCCCCCCCATATAGTTTCTCTAAGCACTTTAGAGATACACTTACACTTCTCTCTTGCAAAGGAAGGCTAGGTACTCCTCCACTGCTCCATCCAAAGAGGCCTGAGTCCTTCATAGTCCAGTCTTTTAGAGAAGAACCTTCTTCCAAGTGGGGATCCCAACTAGAAACCCTAGACAAGAGTCAAGGTTCTCTGATCAGGAAACTCCAAAGCATTTTTGTTTCATTTATTATTATAATATTCATTTTAATTTATTGAAGTAACAGCTTCAATAAATGCTATTTGGGTCTCCCAAAGAGGAATCAAAAGAGCTATGCTTGGAATATCACGCCCACTCAAGTGAGAGAAGGGAATCCGGAGTTCTGACCTTCATCACTGTTCCAGAGTCAGGGACGCTGTCTCGTTTGCCAAGGCATCGAAAATCAGATGGGCTGGACTTGTAATGAGATTTGGAGACGACCGCTGGACTAGAGCCCTTACCTACTGGATCCCATGGGATATCAAAGATCACATGGCTGCCCACCTACAAGATGGTCAGACTTCTTCGTCAAGACCCTAAATGAACGGTTTGAGGCTCTTCATATTCCTGAAGCAACCAGATGCCATTGGGCTATACTGGCACATGATAGGGTCAAACGGAAATGTTACTGGCACCCGCTCTAGCAAATCGATGAATAGCAGGATGTCAAGTAATCAAGTGATCAAGTGAAGTAACAGTCCTACCTGCTGGGATATCATTCTGGCCCCTTTCCTTTTGTTTTTGGAGGTAAAGATTTACCTTGCCACACCTACCACTACTGTGTCACTATTGTGGTCTATATGAATTTGACTTTTGTTTAGGATGAGATGCTCTGGTCATACCCAAGTGATAGATGACTGGAGTTGTGTAGGTGGGCCTGGCAGCTTTCGTTTTGCCAAACCCTCCCATGTTCCTCCCATGTTCAGCTGTTCCTCTCAGCAGCTTGGCAGCTCTGAGTCTGTGCCCCTCCTGACTTACTCCTTTCTGTCTTATTATTTTTCCTCATCTTCATCTCTAGCACAGGATATTTTAAATTGCAGAAATTGTATTTGCTTTGAAAATATGTAATTACAGGGTTTGGGTCTTGATGTCCCCAGAATCCAATATCAAAACCAGACTTTGACTTGCACAAAACAAACATTAGCCATTTTCTAATAACATGACACCATTTTCCCTTTTCCAGCTGGTTGAGAGAAGAAACCTAATAACAAGCTATGTGGAGTATAATTGGATCATTTTACTGAAAATGATAACAGCAGCAGCAAATTATATCTGTATGATGGATCTTCAGCATTACCAAATTTTTTGTCAAATTTTCAGGCAAATTATTGTCTTAACTTCAAAATGATGTATCCAAAGATTTGTTAATCGACAGCCAGATGCAATGGAAATTCATAATGAAACATAAACTGAGAGCAAGATGAATACATACCATCTAGTGCTTCCATTTTTCTTTTATCAAACAAAATTATTCTTCTTCCATAAATTGATAAAAATACCCTTTATAAAATGAGAAATTCAGCTGAAAGAAATGCTAGAGAAGCCTGCTAAACATTGCTGAAAGAAATTTAAAAGACTTCATTTCAGAAGACTGAAACTTTTTCAAATTCTCAAATTTGCTTCTGAGATCCAAGCTACAGAGGTCACATTAAAAACATGCTGCTCTTCAGCTGAAGCTGCGGAATTTAAGGTAATATTTTCAGTGGCAGTTTTATATGCGCTCTGCACAGTGGTACCAAAGTGGCTGGTCTATGTCACTATTTGGGCAGCCAGCTCAGCTTTCCAACCAGACCCGTCACTTCCTGGTTTCAGGACTCTCTTAATACCTGACCTGTTTTACTTCTCTGCTACTGTTCTCTATACTGCTCTGACACCTATTTATAATTGCTTGACTAATAAACATTCCCAGCTCACATATCATTTAACGCAGCAAATCTTAATGCAGCCTTCGTAGAAAGGGAGCACGCTCTGATTCCTGGGAAGGCCCTAGACAAGTGAGTAGTCAGGTTTATAAGGGAATCTTCATCAATAGTAATTAATGCATGGGGAATATATGGTTGGAGTGTAGTACTCATTCCCCAAGCTATAGGTAAGTTGTCTAGTGTTGCTCCAGAAATATTACAAAAGTGGTGACTTTGGTGATCTGAATTTGGCCGATTATGTTGAATGAGGTGAGGCTGCTGTCCACTAATCACTAGAGAGATTTGACCTGAGTAATCCTCAAATCAAGGAAACAATAAAGTAAAATGTAATTAAAATTTCTGTATTATTTTACAAACCTATAATAAGCCCAGTGTAATCTTCTAAGTGCAAAGTGTTCCTCTTCCTTGACCAAATAGCCATCAAAACCGAGTTATTGATAGTCATGTCAGTGAAGTTATGTGTTTGATTGATTAGATTATACTTGAAAAGTGTTTTCTTCTACCTATAGCCTCCAGGCTTTTTTGGGGAGAGTGAGTTTCACTGTCCTTGACTTGCTCAGTGCAAGAGGATGTTTATAGATGGGACTCTACAAGAGGCTGGAGTGTGCTTGATTGCTGCTGGTGATCCACTTGTGCTTCTGCCTAGGGACCAAAAAGAATGTGTTCTGAGTGGCCACTGCCCATTTCGACTGGACCCTGAGCAGAGACCTGTGAAGCAGAAGTGCTCCGGAGAGTGCACACATGTGAGTGAGCATCCTTTGGGGATACTTGTAGAAAAACAACCTCTGACTGATAGAGGGGCTCTAGCTGCCTAAGGGAAACCAGCTAAGAGGCTAGTGCTTTACGCAGGTGTGCCAGTATCTTGGAGATCCATAGCACCTTTGTGTTACAAAGAGGAGAAGGGAGCAGGAATTGGGACATGTTGGCTGGGGTGTCTGTAACACAGAGAGGCAGCACACAGCACTGATTCTAGAGCTGGGCTCCCTGCCCTCTGAAGGGAGCTGCTTTGAAATTTCTACCCTCAAAGAGTTACTCAAACAAACCATTTAATTATAGACCCCAAACTCTCCCCCTCTGTCTTTTCCTACTCCACCTTTATTTCTCTCTCAATTCAGAGCCATAGATAGTGCGCGGAACAACACATGGCATACTCAGGAAGACTATGTCCGGGTACTGACACTGTGGCTCTGAGACTTGGGCTGAGTCACTTTGCCTCTAAGAGCTTCTTCCTTTCCTGGAAAGTGGGACTGGTAATAGTTCTGCCTGTAAGGCATTGAAAGGACTTATAAACACAGATTTCTGAAGTGCAACCACTCATCCTTCTACAATCTCCCACAGAGAAAAGGCTATGCATGTTCTCTCCATCAAATCAAATGTGTAGGCAAGCAGAGCTTAATACTTTCCTGTCAAGAAAACTGGAAACTGGTAGCCTCACAGGTCACAGGTCCTGTGTGTGCTTCTGCTGTGAGCCCCTGCTCTTCTGAAACCATCCACAAGTTCTACTAAACAGAAGGGTAATTTTACTGGTCTCCAGTCAACTCTTTGATTTTACTCTCTGATTCCCAATTCAGCCTCCAAAGGCTTCCTTCTAATGCTTTGGTCAGTATGAACCTCTATCAACACTTCTTCAGCAAATGTGTCCTAGGGGCCATCCTTCCCTTCATGGGAGTTGCCCCTCTCCTCATTGCTGTAAGGGTCCCTGCTCCCTCCTTTGGGGGCTCTGGTTTCCCAGGAGAAAATGAACAGTTTTGTTCATTTAAGAAATGTTCACTGATTCAACTAGTATTTATTGTGACTCTCCTGCATCCAGGCTTTATACCAGGCCCTTAGAATGTTCTAGTAAGTGAAAAGATCCTGGAGGCATTGAGTCTGCAGTAGCTCAGTCCAATAAAATACAGAAATATAATATATGTGGTCATGTGCATCTGTATATTTAATTCTAGATTTCTAATGACTACGTCAAGCAAGTAAGAACAGATAGATGAAAAAAAAATTTAATATTTATTTAATTCAATGTATCCAAAATATTATTTCAACATGTAATTGAGAATTTTACATTCTTTTACTTACATTAATTCTCTGAAATTTAGTTTGTCCACATCTCCTCTTGGGCTGCCACGTGACATGTGTCTGGTTTATGATCAGTGGCTACACCTTAGGACAGCAAGGCATGAGAAAGGTGGGCAGCAAGAGGTGATGGGAAGCGCTTGCAAGGAGGAATGAGATTGAGAGAAGAGATGGTGGCGAAAGGTGGAGATGACAGAGGATCTTAAAAAGCACAATCCTAAAAAGCAAACTAACAAACCTGAAAAGCACGACTAATTTTAGCTGTAAATGCCTTCTATGAGAGGGAAACCTAGCTGGGAGGGTTATGAGGACTGCACAAGTGGTATGACCTCTAAACACTGGGGCTGAAGCGATAGTCCAGTGGGTAGGATGTTTGCCTTGCGCACAGCCGGCCCATGCCGGCCCGGGTTCAATCCCCAGTATCCCATATGGTTCCCCGAGCACCGCCAGGAGTGATTCCTGAGTGCAAAGCCAGGAGAAACCCCTGAGCATTGCCAGGTGTGACCCCAAAAAGCACAGATTCATCACCAATCAGATCCTGATATTTGTTGAATGCCTGATAAGTGTCAGGACTGTGAGCATAGTGGTGATGACAATAGTCCCTTCTCCATGGGGATCACATTGGGTGGGGGAGAATGGAGAAGACAATAAGCAATAATAAATAAATTGGAATTTCAGATTGTGGTAACCATAGGAGGTTTGGGGTAGAAATACAATGATGTGCTGGACCAGGGGAGCAGAGAAGTGAAAAATCTCCTTTTGCCCCTGAAGAATCATTACATGTCCCTCTCTTACCTACTCTGGGTCCTAGGAACTTAATTTTAGAGCTAGGAGCTTAATTTTGGTAGACTTCAGTGGCTTATCCCCTGGCTTCTGTTAAGTCTGGTCATTGGGGAACAAAGACAGGAGATGAAAGAGTAGGGAAAGGGTAACACCCTGGTTCACTTCATGCTGTTGAGATCCTACTTTATGTAGGATTTGGTTCCTTCACTAAGGCTATTACTTTTTTTCCTCCTCTTCCCCCAAAGCTGGGGCCTGCTAAAGACCCCCTGTCTGGCTCTTCCTGGAGCTTGGTTATTTCTTTTTGGCTCTCCTAACCCCAGACACACCCTTAATACATACTTTCCTTATTTCTTCTATCATCCTTAGAATGTTCCTGCTACTTCATGCCATCATAAAGTCTATGAGCTCTGGATTGACCAGTGTATCAGGCAGAGTGTTTACAGCAGCACAGATTTTTCAGAGAACAAATAAGGTGTGTCATTGGGATAGGAATGACCCGGTCCATAGTCAGTGGGAGGCAAAAAGTGGGGAAGTAGAGTTAAAGTTCTGAGACCCAGATCAGGCAAAGGATCAGGTACTGAGGAGAGCTCTGGTGATTTTTCTTAGCACAGAAGGAACTACAGGAGAGGTTGGAGTGAGAGATTAACATGAGCCAATTGATGCTTACAAATCCATGAGTGGTGCCAAAATAGAGAAACAAGGCAGAGGAAAGCAAAACAAAAACAATCCCCATAAAAGTGGGTATATGTTAAAAAGCTAACCTCAGAGAGTCCCTAATGGCCAAATTGGAATACTTTCAGCAAAAAGATAAATAACAATAGTGTTGCACTATGATCTAAAGAGGAAAATTGCATATATATGATATATGAATCCATCACTATCACTATCACTATCTTCCCGTTCATCATCTATTTGCTTGAGCGGGCACCAATAATATCTCCGTATGTCCTGTCTCATGCTAGTAGAGCCCAAGGGCATCTGCTTACTCCAGGAACATAAAGAGCCTCAGACAATGGGAATGACCTAATATAATTGTTACTGGTATTTGGCATATCAAATATGACACGGGCAGCTTGCCAGGCTTGCTGTGTGGGTGCCCCACGGCCGCATCATATGAATCCATAGTGTTATAAATAAATAATTGAACAAATAAGTGAATGGAAAGGGTAATTCTTCCTTTCAGAATATTTCTAATTAATTTAGCAGTAAGGAAGATTTTAAGAATTGCTATTTAAACTTCCCAGTAAACATTGCTGAAGGCAAGATCCAACTAGGACTTCTAAATATGCATAGCCTCAAAATACCTCCCTCAAAATATTTAATGATCATTATGGTGACCTCAAGGGATATCTGAAAATTCTTTGACACTTATTTTTTCTAAGAGGAGGTGCTTAACTCCTCTTTGAGTGTAGGTGGATTCAGTGAGAAACTTCTGATGTATCACTTGATCACTTGACATCCATTATTCATTGATTTGCTCCAGTGGGCACCAGAAACATTTTTATTTTAACATATTACGTGGCAGTGTTGCCCAATGGCATCTGCTTGCTCCAGAAATATGAAGAACCTCAAACCATTTGTTCAGGGACTTGACAAAGTCTGACCATCTTGTAGGTGGGCAGCCACGTGATCTTTTGATGTTCCGTGAGATACAGTCGGTAACGGCTCTAGTCCAGCAGTCGTCTCCAAATCGCATTACATGTCTAGCCCATCTGATTTTCGACGCCTTGGCAAATGAGACAGTGTCTCTGACTCTGGATCATCGATGGAGGTCAAAACCCTGGATTCCTTCTCTCACTTGAGTGAGGCGTGATATTCCAAGCATAGCTCTTTCGATTCCTCTTTTGGGAGACACGAATAGCATTCTCATCCTGCTTTCATAGGGCCCAGGTCCCTGAGGTGTATATTAATGCAGGGAGAACGGTGGAGTCAAAGAGATGTGCCCAGAGCCAGAGGTTCTTTGTCCTTTTAGCTATTTCTTCCATGCTGGTGCATGCTCTCTTCCTCCTGCACAACTAAGGTTTTAGGTCATTCATCATGTTGACTTCTCAACCTAGGTACACATAACTGCTGCATTCAGAGATTTTTTTTCCATTGAGAGTGAATGGGGCCTCTGGAACGGGTTCATTTTTCATGAACATTGTTTTGTTGAGATTCAGCTGTAGACCTATCTTTCCACATTCTCGGTCGAAGTCAGCCAGCATTTGTGCCACTTGGCTAATGTTTGGTGTTATTAGAACGATGTCATCAGCGAAGCGGAAGTGTGTAGTTGCTACTTGTCTATCTTGACTCCCATTCCTTCCCATTCTAATTGTCACATGATGTTCTTCAGGGTGGCACTGAAGAGTTTTGGTGAAATGGTATCACCCTGCCGAACCCCTCTTTTGACATCGATGATCACTTCCTTATAGAATGGTGAGATCCTGGTGGTGAATCCATAATACAGCTCACAAAGGATCTTTATGTATTAGGTTGAGCGCCCTGTTTGGCTAGGACTTCAATGACCACTTTGGTCTCCACAGAATCAAAGACTTTCTTTAAATCAATGCACGTGAGACAGAGCAGCGTCTTGAACTCCCTACAAACCTCAGTGAGCTTGGTTACCGTGTGTATATGGTCAATTGTGCTGAATCCTTTCCAGAAACCAGCTTGCTGGCATGGTTGTCCTTCATCTAATGTTCTGCCAATCCTGTTCAGGATGACTTGAGTGAAGAACTTGTAGATGACGGACAACAGGCAGATGGGGTGGTAGTTGCCAATGCAGTGAATTTCTCCCTTCTTGAACAGTAGAACTGTCTTGCTGGTTTCCCATTGGGAGGGCACTGAGGTATAGGGTATGGAAAACGGAAGCAGTGACTTCACAGTGGGGGGACACATGGTGTAAGGGAACACCCCACTCATGAGACCTGTTGCTTTCAACTGCTCCCTGATATGGGTGCAATGAGAAGGGCAACTTGTCTCTTTATCATAAGAAATCATCAGCCAGAGGTACTTGCTTGCCTTGAATATAGCTGATCTGGGTTCAATTCCAGGCATACCATATGGTCCCCTGAAGCCATAAGGAGATATTCCTGAATGCAGGGCCAGAAGCAACTCCTGACCATCAATGAATGTGGCCCCCAAACAGCAACAACAATAACAACAAAATCATCAGCCAAATATAAACTAAGGTATATCCTATAAACAATCAGACCAGATGCTTCAAAATGCCAATGTTATTTGAGGCAAGCTAAGACTGAGTAAATGTGGCATATTACAAGAGATTAATGAAACATGAAGACTAAAGGTGATATAGTAGATTGGATTCTGGAATAGAAAGGGAAAATCCCAGTAAATCTGGAACAGGATTAATTTTGCGATTTGCATCATTGACCTGTGGCTCAATAAGTTACTAACATAAGAGGAGTCTAGATGAAAGATCTTTGCATAATTCCATAAGTCTATTTTTCTTATGGAAAATATCTTTGCAAATTTCATTAATATGTATATGGTTTATTTGTCAGGTTCTTAAAAAGAACAACCCAGAACCAATTAGTGTCTATATATCTATATCTGTATCCATATGTACATATTTAGATAGTAAATATCTATCCTTTGAAAAGACCCATGATAGAATATCATATAAGAAGTAGGTTCTCACAGTAATAGAGCTGAGAAGTTCCACAACCTATTATCTGAAGTTATAGGAAAACAACTGATGTAATTCAGCTGGAGACCAAAGGTCTATGAACCAGAAGGACTGTAAAAGTCGATAGATATCTCATCCCACATAGCCAGAGAAGGGACAGCATGCCTATTTCCCTCCTTTTGTTACTACACTCTCTCTCAATGGATTGGTCAATGCCCATTCACATTGGAAAGGGCAGCATACTTGACTCATTTCACAGATTCAAATAATAATCTCATATCGGAGACACCCTTATGGAAACACTTAGGAATCATGTTGGTCAAATATCTGTTATCTGGTGATTTGGTGAAGTTCACACCTAAAATCAGTCTTCACAAGGGCCCAAGATAAAAATAAATAATAAGAAATGTATATTTAATTATATATCCAAGAAGGACTTTATGAGAGATTTTAGTAGCGTTATTTTAGTTCTATAGACAGTTGTCTCAGTAAAGGTTTTTCTATGCAGAAATTAACTTCACACAACGGCAGTGCTCTCTTTTCTATCCATGCACCCTTCAACACCGACAAAATATGCCAGTCTCCATTCTTAAGAACCTTCCCACACACCATGTCCCCAGAAGTTGCAGAAACTCAGGGTTTCCATAGTTTTATCTGTATTGTAGAATCCCTATGGCCATCTGGATTCATTATATTCAATTCGAGGGTGAAGTTATAGTTATCCTATAACTTCATATAGACTTTTACTTACATGGGAGGATAATCAAGATAGGAAAGCATTCACAACAATGCCAACTTTAAAAGTAACTCACAGGCTTTGCATGTGGGATGCTTGGTTTGACCCCCCCAATACCGTATGGTCCCCTAAGCACCAGTGGTGTCAGGGACTCCAGCACCCCACCAAACTTAATACTGAAATATCTTTCTGCAATTGGGCACTGCTCTAAGTACTTTATGTATATTTCCAACTAAATCCTCTTCACAGAATCATTATCCTCATCTTGTTTTACAGATAAGAAAGTGGAGGCTTAGGAGAAATGAAGGAGCTGCTATAGGTCATGCTTTCATAAGTGTTAGAACTAACATTAAACTATATGATTGAAAAGGAACACAGCTATCCTGTGCTGGAGGAAGTGGGATGGGTGCTCTGGAGAAGGCAGAAGCTCTGTAATCAAGACCTCGAGGGACTGTTTTTCTAAAGGCAGACCCTGGTGCTTGCCTTGCAACACACTGGGAAGGTACATGTGAGCAACTTGCTGTTCCAGAAGCAGTTTTCTTTCAGTTGCCTCCCCTGGTGACTTGAGGGGAGATAGATCTTTTCTTTCCTGGATTCCCTCTACCTCCTCTTCATTTCCTCCCAGTCTGGATCCTAATGGGTGGTGTGTGCTTAGATATACATATAGTTTATTTATTTTGTTTCCTTTCCTGCTTTTATAAAAATTGCCAAAGTAATAAATACTCACTGTAAAAATATTAAAATAGCACCATCATATATAATGGAGGAAGTGAAACCTCAATTCTCCTTCTTTCTTGATATTCTGTTTACTCTTGAATCCTAAATATGGGGTCATCTAAGAGTGGGCATTTTCTGAGGCTATGGGCTTATACACACAACACAAAACACACAAACACATATGAATATATAGGTATGAATAAATGAAATATATATAGTGTAGTCGGCAACTACACTACCTCCACTTTGCTGGTGACATCGTTCTAATAACACCAAATATTAGCCAAGTGGCACACATACAGGCTGACCTCTGCCGAGAATGTGGAAAGATAGGTCTACAGCTGAATCTCAACAAAACAATGTTCACGAAAAATGAAACAGTTCCAGAGGCCCCATTCACTCTCAATGGAACAAACATCTCTGAATGCAGCAGTTATGTGTACCTAGGTCGAGAAATCAACATGATGAACGACCTAAAACCTGAGCTGCGCAGGAGGAAGAGAGCGGCATGGAAGGCCTTCAAGTGCATCGAAGAAATAGCTAAAAGGACAAAGAACCTCTGGCTCTGGGCACATCTCTTTGACTCCATTGTTCTTCCTGCATTAACATACTCCTCAGAGACCTGGGCCCTATGAAAGCAGGATGAGAATGCTGTTCGGGTCTCCCAAAGAGGAGTCAAAAGAGCTATGCTTGGAATATCACGCCTCACTCAAGTGAGAGAAGGAATCCAGAGTTCCAACCTCTGTCAACGATTGAGAGTCAGGGACACAGTCTCATTTGCCAAGGCATCAAAAATCAGATGGGCTGGACATGTAATGCGATTTGGAGACAACCGCTGGACTAGAGCCATTACTGACTGGATCCCACGGGATGTCAAAAGATCACGTGGCCGCCCACATACAAGATGGTCAGACTTCTTCATCAAGACCCAGAATGAACGGTTTGAGGTTCTTCATATTCTTGGAGCAAGCAGATGCCATTGGGCTACACTGGCATGTGATAGGGTCAAATGGAAATGTTACTGACTCCCGTTCAAGCAAATCAATGAATAACAGGATGTCAAGTGATCAAATTATATATATATAACCTGAAAAAATTTTATAGGGTTTGTTATATTCATATATATGAATATATGTATAGTATGTATAGACACATATGTATATGTACATATGTGTGTATGTATATATGTATTTATGTATGTATGTATGTATGTATGTATGTATGTATCTATAAATTTCCCTGAATAGAAATTATAAGAACCAGAACTGTGTCTGTCTTTCTCTCTGTTAAATTTCCAGGAGAGCACTTGGGAGGTAAGTGGGTTAGGGTTAGGGTTATTTGCTCAATGCTGGATGAATGCATGATTGATTCTGCAACTTACTCCTTTTCTCTGCATGAAATACAGCAATCTACCTCCTTTTTTAATGGACTGATAAGCCTTCCAGGAATCAGATATAGTTTAATATGGGTGTAGTTTAGCATTTCTGAAGGATGGGGTGCAAAAAGTCCTCTTTCCACATGTGTTGGTACAAATGCTTGAGTTAGTACAAATGCTTGAGCCCTTCCGTGAGGGAGAGTGTTCACCCAAAGTGACTTAGAGTTGAATTTTTTCTAGAAATGTTAAAGTACTCTGAACAAAGAGTTCAGAGGGCTGTCACTTCCTGAGAGGTTAACTGGAAAGTCTCAGGCATAAGTGGACCATTGGGGAGCATGTGTAAGCTCTTTCTTTAGGACTGTGCTGAAGAAAAGTGCTCTGGTGGCCAGATGGTTGAGGGGGAGATCAAGACCCTTTGGAACTCTTCATGATTCGTTTTTGTAGTACTCACCATAAATGCCCATGGTTTTCAAAAATACCTTCACTTGACTAAAATTTCTCTGGATTTTCCAAATCCACAGGATGGAAAGCTAATAACACTCCATTCATAGGAGAGGTGAATGACAGTGCAAGGTCATCCATTCATCGGCATGAAAAAGTTTCTCAGCATGGGAAAAGGACCCTGGTACCTATTATTTACCTAAGGTGATTGTCAAAAGCAAAAATATCCTTTGGCATTTTGATGGGCCCTTGTCTTAGGAGGAAAAGGGTGAAATGTATCAGGTGTGAAAACTGTAATAAGTTCTGTGGGCCCCACATAAGGGTCTCCAAAGAGGTGCTCAGAAGAGATTGCTCAGTCAGAAAGTAGATTGAAGGAAATAGGAACATGATTACAGAGATATCGATGAGAAATTATTGCTTTTGAGAATTCTCATGTGAGGGCTCAATGTACTTGATGTATTGCCTCATAAAGAGAATCACTTGATCACTTGAATCCCGTTATTCATCGATTTGCTCGAGCGGGGAGCCAGTAACATTTCCATTGGATCCTATCACGTGCCAATGTAGCCCAATGGCATCTGGTTGATTCAGGAATATGAAGAGCCTCAAACCGTTCCTTCAGGGTCTTGACAAGGAAGTCTGACCATCTTGTAGGTGGGCGGCCACGTGATCTTTTGACATCCCGTGGGATCCAGTTGATAACGGCTCTAGTCCAGCGGTTGACTCCAAATCGCATTACATGTCCAGCCCATCTGATTTTCGATGCCTTGGCAAAATGAGACAGCATCCCTGATTCTGGAATAGTGATGGAGGTCAGAACTCCAGATTCCACTCTCACTTGAGTGAGGCATGATATTCCAAACATAGCTCTTTCGATTCCTCTCTGGGAGACCCGAATAGCATTCTCATCCCTGCTTTCATAGGGCCCAGGTCTCTGAGGAGTATATTAATGCAGGGAGAACAGTGGAGTCAAAGAGATGTGCCCAGAGCCGGAGGTTCTTTGTCCTTTTAGCTATTTCTTCGATGCCTTTGAAGTCATTCCATGCTGCTCTCTCTTCCTCCTGCGCAGCTCAGGTTGTAGGTCATTCATCATGTTGATTTCTTGACCTAGGTACACATAACTGCTGCATTCAGAGATGTTTGTTCCATTGAGAGTGAATGGGGCCTCTGGAACTAGTTCATTTTTTTCATAAACATGGTTTTCTTTAGATTCAGCTGTAGACCTATCTTTCCACATTCTCTGTGGAAGTCAGCTAGCAGTTGTGCCACTTGGCTAATGTTTGATGTTATTAGAACGATGTCATCAGTGAAGGCGGAGGTGGTGTAGTTGCCGACCATCTATCTCCACTCCCATTCCTTCCCATTCTAATTGTCGCATGATGTTCTTGAGGATGGCGCTGAAGAGTTTTGGTGAAATGGTATCACCCTGTCGAACCCCTCTTTTGACATCAATGATCACTTCTTTTGTAGAATGGTGAGATCCTGGTGGTGAATCTGTAATACAGCTCACGAAGGATCTTGATATATTGGGTTTGAACACCCTGTTTGGCTAGGGGCTTTGATGACTGCTTCAGTCTCCACAGAATCAAAGGCTTTCTTTAAATCAATGAACGTGAGACAGAGCGGCATCTTGTACTCCCTACAAACCTCAATGAGCTTGGTTACTGTGTGGATATGGTCGATTGTGCTGAATCCTTTCCGGAAGCCTGCTTGCTCGCATGGTTGTCCTTCATCTAGTGTTCTGCCAATCCTGTTCAGGATGACTTGTGTAAACAGCTTGTAGATGACAGACAACAGGTAGATGGGGCGATGGTTGCCGATGTCGTGAATGTCTCCCTTCTTGAACAGTAGAACTGTCCTGCTGGTTTTCCATTGGGAGGGCACCTTGCATTTGGACAGGCAGCGTGTGAAGAGCCGAGCTAGTGTATTGATGAGTACCAATGGCAGATTCTTCAGGTGTTTGGGTCTGACTTTGTCTGGTCCTGGTGCTGTTACCTTCTTTACCAACGAGATGACATGTCGGATTTCAGAAGGAAAACGTTGGGAATGACATATCCATCCTATGGAATTTGGTATGTTGGCAGGTGGATGTGGCTATCAAAGAGATTTGAGTAGAAGTCCTGGATAATCTTCTCCATTGCCTTTCTGGAAGATGTGATAGATTCATCAGGGTGTCGGAGGGCAGTCATCTTGGTCTTATATTTGGCGAAGGACAGGCGGGCAGTGCGAATGCTTTTCCCGGCTTCTGCTGCATCTTCCAGTATTTCTGCTCTTCTGTCTTTGAGGTCTGCTTTTATCGCTTCTCTGAACCGTTTAGCAAGCGTGGACATTAGCATTTGGTCTCCTGAGGCTCGCGCCTTGCCACGTTGGCGAATGAGCTCAAGAGTTTCTGAAGACAAGTGTCCTTTTGTATTTTTTCTCTCTCTCGGCATTCTTCGCACAATCATGGAGGTGCTGAACCAGTCAGTTGTATTTTTTCATCGATGTCGCCAATGATGGTATCTTCCCATGTTGCTGCAATGGTGGTGCCAAAAGATTTCCCAATTGGTGGTCATTCTGGGAGTTCTCTTCTTAAACTTTGTAGCCTTTTCTCCCCCGTTATGGGAAGTAGAATTTTGCACGAAGGAGACAGTGGTCTGATCCTGTTTGGAATTTGGAGACGACAGCAACATCGGTCAGACAAAACCATGGATTGAAGATGATGTGGTCAATTTCATTGTAGAACTGTCCGCCAGGAGATTCCCATGTCCAACGTTTCGCTTCAGCCTTCTGGAACTGTGGAGTTCCCATGAATGGTCTTGGTGGACATGATGAACTCCAGATAGTCTCTCACCCTGTTCGTTCCGTTCTAGGCCATGGGTCCTGATGTGGAGTTCTTCAGCCGATCTTCTCGGTCCTACCTTGGCATTAAAATCACCGACTATTATCTCCTAGAAGGTGTGATCTTTTTTATAGAACTCCTCCAATTCCATGTAGAATTTCTCAATTTCATCTTCTTTGTATGTGGATGTTGGTGCGTAGACAATGAAGATAGAAATTGCTGGCAGTGGGCCACATCTGTTCAAGTGTAATCGTCCTATCTGGTTTGTTAGGCATTCAAATGAATCAATGTTGACGGCCATGTTCGTGTTGACAAGGACACCAACGCCACCGACGCCTCTTTCATCGCATGTTCCAAGGAACAATTCTTTGGTGTCAAATACAGCATGGTGCAACTGATGCCTCTTCGTCTCAGTCAGACCAATGATGTCGTACTTGATCTTTTGCGCTTGCAGCATCAGATCCTCAATATATGCTTCCGATGCCAGCATATGTGCATTGAAAGTACAGACAGTCATTTTAGTCCTTCTTCGTTTTGGCAGCCTAGGATGGCGGTGAAATTTTATCAGGCACTGCTTGTTCACCTTTCTTCTTGAACATTTGATCACTTGAATCCCCGTTATTCATTGATTTGCTCGAGCGGGCACCAGTAACATTTCCATTGGACCCTATCACATGCCAATGTAGCCCAATGACATCTGGTTGATTCAGGAATATGAAGAGCCTCAAACCATTCCTTCAGGGTCTTCACAAGGAAATCAGACCATCTTGTAGGTGGGCGGCCATGTGATCTTTTGACATCCGTGGGATCTAGTCAGTAATGGCTCTAGTCCAGCGGTTGTCTCCAAATCGCATTACATGTCCAGCCCATCTGATTTTTGATGCCTTGGCAGAGGAGACAGCATCCCTGATTCTGGAATAGCGACAGAGGTCAGAACTCCAGATTTCTTCTCTCACTTGAGTGAGGTGTGATATTCCAACCATAGCTCTTTCGATTCCTCTCTGGGAGACCCAAATAGCATTCTCATCCTGCTTTCGTAGGGCCCAGGTCTCTGAGGCGTATGTTAATGCAGGGAGAACGGTGGAGTCAAAGAGATGTGCCCGGAGCCGGAGGTTCTTTGTCCTTTTAGCTATTTCTTCGATGCCTTTGAAGGCATTCCATGCTGCTCTCTTCCTCCCGCGCAGCTCAGGTTGTAGGTCATTCACCATGTTGATTTCTTGACCTAGGTACACATAACTGCTGCATTCAGAGATGTTTGTTCCATTGAGAGTGAATGGGGCCTCTGGAACTAGTTCATTTTTCATAAACATAGTTTTCTTTAGATTCAGCTGTAGACCTATCTTTCCACATTCTCTGTGGAAGTCAGCTAGCATTTGTGTCACTTGGCTAATGTTTGGTGTTATTAGAACGATGTCATCAGCGAAGCGGAGGTGGTGTAGTTGCTGACCATCTATCTTGACTCCCATTCCTTCCCATTCTAATTGTCGCATGATGTTCTTGAGGGTGGCGCTGAAGAGTTTTGGTGAAATGGTATCACCCTGTCGAACCCCTCTTTTCACATTAATGATCACTTCTTTGTAGAATGGTGAGATCCTCGTGGTGAATCCATAATATAGCTCACGAAGGATCTTGATGTATTGGGTTTGAACACCCTGTTTGGCTAGGGCTTCGATGACTGCTTCAGTCGCCACAGAATCAAAGGCTTTCTTTAAATCAATGAACGTGAGACAGAGCGGCATCTTGTACTCCCTACAAATCTCGATGAGCTTGGTTACTGTGTGGATATGGTCGATTGTGCTGAATCCTTTCCGGAAGCCTGCTTGCTCGCATGGTTGTCCTTCATCTAGTGTTCTGCTAATCCTGTTTAGGATGACTCGTGAAAACAGCTGGTAGATGACGGACAACAGGCAGATGAGGCGATAGTTGCAGATGTCGTGAATGTCTCCCTTCTTGAACAGTAGAACTGTCCTGCTGGTTTTCCATTGGGAGGGCACCTTGCATTCGGATAGGCAGCGTGTGAAGAGCCGAGCTAGTGTATTGATGAGTACCGATGGCAGATTCTCTTCAGGTGTTCGGGTCTGACTTTTTCTGGGCCTGGCTGTTCCCTTCTTTACCAATGAGATGGCATGTCGGATTTCAGACGGGAGAACATTGGGAATGATATATCCATCCTGTGGAATTTGGTATGTGGGCAGTCACCTTTCTTAATGCTGCCATATTAAGGGCTCTTTCAGAGTCAGGAAAATAAACATTTCTGTTACTAGTTTTAGCATATCGAACATGCATCGGACAGCTTGCCAGGCTGTGCCGTGCAGGCACTATATTCTCATTACTTGGTGGGGCTTTCTCAACAAGGTATTCTCACATATAAAAAGAATACCTATAGCTTAAATTATTTAATGTTGTCATTGTTAGTTCTCACTTTAGTTAAAGAAATTTGTTTAATTGTCCTCATCAATTTAGAAAAAATTTCATCAGAAAGAATAATAAAATGCATCCTGAAATAAAATACATGGCTTTAACTGTTGTCCCTGGAGAGATACAACAATTTTCACAAATTTTCTTCGATAGTAATATTTTTGATCATTCTATTAGTGGTAACAAGTAATATTACATAAGGTATTGTGGGCCTACAATAGGGGCAGGCTTGAGGGATGCTTGGGAAAATTGAGACAATGCTGGATTGGCCATCACAGTGGTGGTAGGATTAATGTTGGAATATTGAATTCCTGTAACAAATTATCACGCACAACTCTGCAAACCACGACAACATTAAGTCCTTGTCTGAGGGATTATTATCTTATTGTTGCTAGTTAAGTCTTTTTGTGTTAATGTTTATATTAGTCAGGATTGGTTGCCTTTTTTCCCTAGAACCCTTCCAACCCAGTGTGTTACTGCTAGAATGTCAATGGCATAGAGTTTGGAGATGTCACATTCTCCAGAAAACCCCAGAGCATTAAACTGTGCAGTCTGGGTAGAGGAATGGCAGTAGCTTTGGCGTGTGGGACTGGTTACCTGGGCCTTATTAGGGCAGGAACTGGCCAGCACCCCCTCCTGAGATCACCCCAGAGGTCTCAGCCACAAATAGGTAACTGAGAAAACTTTTTTTGGCTAGTTGATTTCTTTTTGAGATTTATTTATGGATCTCTTGAACAAGGCCACTAGATGAGTTTACATGGTGGTGACTGCTGGGTCTTTCAGCGGTTTAGAGAGATGGGGAAGGTCTCCCATCCTGACTCCGAGACTGCGTGGAATTCTCAGTAAAAACCCCCATGTACCTGAAATTTTCAGTAGATTATTTTCTCTGTGCAGTACAGTCCTAAGGGGGTGGAGTTTAGCCTGAGGCATAGTGGTGACTTTGGGGTATGGGAGCCGCTGCCAGGGCTTTGTTAGGGTTGGGCTGTTCCCTTCAGAGATGGCCCTGGAGGTCTCAGCCAGAAATAGGTAGCTGAGAAATTTTTGCAGCTTGCTGATATCTTTTGAATTTTATTTCTGAGTCTCTGGAATGCAGCCACTAGACTCTCATACTTTCTTCATCTTTAAAATAATCCCATGACCTGTGGCTATTTAGCCTATTTTATGATTGGGGAAACTGAGGCTCAGAGGAGTAGGGTTAGTGAGAGATGAGTTAAGACTTAAGCTCAGAGCTCTGACCATGGATTCTGAGGCCCAGAGAACATATGGAGTGTCTGAGCACTGTCAGCCCAGGCAGGAAACAGGTCATGAACCTCCTCCGAAAGTCTGCCCTGATCTCTCTCCTCCCCCTGTTCTCCTGCTCCATTTGCTCTCCGAGAACATAACTGAAATCTTACCTTCTGTTGCAGTCTGGAGAGGGTCACCTTCACCTCCCTCTGCCTCTGATGCAAGCTCAGGAGAGAGAATGAAGCATACAGAGGTGTGTGCAGGTTCTGATGAGTTACTGCTCCATCTTTGCTCCCTGAGTGATGATTGTGTGTGAAGCCTGACCCATAAATACAGGTACATTTCTGGGCATGTCTACAGAAGGAAAGATTATCGACAGCCATAAAAGGGTAAGGTGGAGTTAAAAAAGAAACAACCTGTCACCACATAACCCAAATTAAACAAAAGGCTTTTCTCTCTCAGGTGACACCTAATTCAAAATGCAATTTTTTGGAAGGGGGAGAGGTGATTCATCACAACTTACTGATAAGTGCTACAGTTGAACTGTGCTATGCAGGAGGGAGCCTGTCACGTCCAGCCAACATGCCGCTACCCTGTAGCCCAGAGGTCACAGCAAGGCTGGTTTACTCAGTCTGATGAAGACTGGCATCAACACAGCTATTCAGGATACTCTGTTCTGTGGCACAGCTATTGCTCAGGACCCTGACAGCTTCTTTCCACATCCCCGCTAGCCAATTTTGCTCGAACTCTTTGAGACCCAGGCTGGGAGTAGATCATTTGGGTCTTTGGGCAGAGGGTGGGGGGAAGGGCAGGGGAGTGCGTGCAACCATGGCCAAGTAAAATTGGAAGTAACCTGGGTCAATTAAAATGGAGCAAATGAAGCAGGATAGGAAAAGTGTGGCTGTTCTTCTGTTCAGTATGTTCCCCCTGTATGGCTTTGATTGTTGGAAAGTATTTCTTGACTATGTGATCTGGAACCAGTTGCTGAACCTCTCTGTGCTACCATTTCTTCTGCTATAAATGCAGATAATAAAAGCATGTTACATGACTGGAGAGATAGCATAGCCAATAAAGCACTTGCCTTGCATGTGGTTGGGTTCTATCCTTAGCATCCTATATGGTTCTTGTGCCCCTCCAGGAGTTCACACAGGAGTAAAGAGCCAGGAATAAACCCTGAGAAATCTGAGTGTGGGCCAAGAATAATAATAATAATGATAATGATGTTGATGATGATAATACTAATAACAATAATGATTATATTCTTTATCATGCTATTGTGATTTGAGCACACACTCCTCATAGTTGGTATGGCTAACAGGCACTCACAAAGGACTATTCTGTAACTGCTATTGTTACTGTTATGCTTGGACTGTGGGGAATCCATTCTGGTTTGGGAGTCTGTCAAAGTTTCTCGTCTAGGCTTTGCTCCGTCTTTCTATTGAATTTGAGCAAGTCCTTCCCCTTTCTGGGTTTAGTTTCACTTTCTGTCATGACAAGGGCATTGTCCTAACATACCCGCCTTTAAGCAGAGTTTTTCACCTCTCCTTGCTGCTCCCACTTCATTCATCCCTATACCTGGCCCAGTGTGAAGAAACCAAGCAGTTCCCTCCATTTCAGTTCAGGAAAGTTGAAGCAGAATGTCTCTGGTGTATAAGACTTCATATTCTCAGATAGAAACGTGTGTATGACTGCTTCTTTCAGGGAGACTCTTTTAGGCAAATAGTTCAATTCCTTGCTCAACCATTGACCAGCAGTTTGGTTTTCAACTGACTGCTTGATTTCTCTGAGCTCCCATATTTCTCATCTGAAAAGTGAAAGCAATAATAATAACTGTCTCACATAGTGCATGTGAAGGATAAATGTGATTTTATAAGTAAAACAGCTTAGAGTTGATCCTGATGCAAAACAAATGCTCAAGAAATGTGAGCTTTTTTTTTCTTTCACTGTTCAAGTCCAGTCCCAGATCTCAGGCACGAGCAGCAGGCAGTCTGGGTAACAGCCTGCTCCTTTACTGCTCCCTTGGAGCTGTCTGTTTTTGCTACGCCACCACTGACATATGCCCACATGCACGCACATTTCAATATGCACACCCCCCACACATTTTTTCCCTGGACCAACTGGCTCTTGGAGCACCTGGCAGGTCACCCCCTAGGGCAAGCAACATGGCATGGGGCTGGCATTCAGCTTCTGGCATGAACCCCATGATTTGCAGGCCAAATGGGGCTATTTCTGCAGATTCACAGCAATTTTGGCTGCTCAGTAAACATAGCCTATGAGTCAGGAGTCGGATAAACTGTGTGCTCAGACCCATAGTTAACATTGTCCTTGGATAGCAGTTGACAGTCAGAATAGCAAGTGTATAATTTTCGATTAGGGCATCACACGTTTCCATGTTTGCCTATGCCACAATAATATCTTCCAGAATTTGCTTGCAGCTGACTGCAGTCTAAGACCAAACAAGCCATGGATTTATCTGGGAAGAACAAATATGTATGTGAGGATTTCTAAGATCGTCCCCCCAGTCCCACATACATACAAACCTTGTCATGGGAATACCACCACCCCATGCTTGAGGACAATCCCACATTATTTCTCTTTTGCCTGGGGATACCCACTCCTCTACTTCTTCATAAGACTCTTCCTTCTCTTCCTGTGTCCTGGCTTCACTTCGAATACTGCTTATCAAATCTTGTACTCCCCAAATGACCACACTTGAATGTCCCTGCCTGCTACATCCTTTAAAAGCTCTGTCACCACAATAGCAACAGAATTATGATGAGATGCAACTTTCTGTATGTCAAACTCTATGCTAAGTGCCCTATAAATAGCATTATTTTATTTAGTTTCTAGGCAGTCCTTGGGGAAGATTATCATAAACTTTATTTCTACCTTGCTAGTAAGAAAATGAGGATTAGAGATTTGAAATTGCTTGGCTGAAATTCTCACAGTAAAAACTGGTAATATTGGACTTAAGCCATGGGATTCTGACTTTAGAATCCAAATTCCTAATTTCTACCTATCATTTTATTAAAGAATAACTTGATCTTATATGGTATTTTTTAAAAAATTCAGTATCTTGGTTCTCAGATCAGCTCTGTGAGGGAGTGATCTGTCTCATTGCCTGTGACTTCACAAGGAACCATTTCTTTGTGAACTTTTTTGGCGGTCATAAACAGCAATATTCCTGACTCTGCCCTCAGAAATTACTTCTTGCAGTACTCAGGGGGATCATATGGGATGCCAGGAATTGAATTTGGGTTGACTGCTTGCAAGGCAAGTGCCCCACCCACCTTAGGAACCATTCTTGTTATTTTGTAGGCAGGAAAACTGAGGTTGAGACAAATTAACTTATCCAGGTCACAAATCCAGGAGGTGAAAAAGTCAGTATTAAACTCTAGGGTCCTGATTTGAGCATAGTTTAGAAACAGTAGGGTGAATCCTTTGGTTTTTCAACAATAATGAGTTGCCTCAATGGGAATTGTGACTACAAGTTGATTCTGAACCATGAGATAATCTTAACTCTTTAAAATGAATTTTTCTGAATCTTCTATCCCAGACAAAGCTACCTGAATTACTGATAAGAAACTGTTCTTTGAGTTCCCACTTCTTGGCCTGGGAAAACCAGTCAGGCATCCCAACTACCATTCCACTTCCGTTGGAATCAAGATGGCACTGAGCGAGGACTCCTGCGGTGGAGATGCGTGTTGCTATGGCAGCAGCTCCTGCCTCCCTTCCTACCCTCTCAGAGGTACTTTGACACAGGCAGTGGTTTCTATAGTAACAAGCTGAGTGGAGGGTCCATGAAGAAAGGACTGTTTGTGCTCTACAAGGGGTGAATTGAAAATGAATCCTTGGCATTTGGAGGGTTACCCTGCCATATGTGCAAGGCAAACAGTGTCCTCACCACAGGGAAACAACTCAGCAAGTGCTGCTTCCAGACAGCACTGTCCCTTAGCTTCTTCTCCCTTCAAAACTCATCTATTCTCTTTCTTTATAAGGCCATGTAAGGCTTCAGAAAATAAGACCACAATGAAAAGGAGGAAAGTGTAGTTGAGAGAGAATTCTCAAGAGCGCATCATTTAATTACTATGCAGGCAATAGACCCACAAATAAACTTTTCAACATGTTTCCAAACTACTTAGAGAAGCTTCAAAGGGGAAGGGAGATAAGCTCTGCCCCTACCTGAAGCTGTTCAGTACCCAGTGACAGAAAATTTCTCCCACCACCCATCAACCTTGGCCCTCCTGCTGTGGTGCCCCTTGAGAGCTCACACCTTGCCTGCTGCCAGAGAGCCTGTCTGCTCTGTCTTACCTTCCTGGGGCCATGGCTGCTGCACCCTGGGATCCAGGCCACACATCAACCTCACCTTGCCCTTTGAAGGCTTTCAAGGTAATAAGCAGTACGGGAGGAGAGCCAAGTTTGTGTCAGTTCAGTATTCTCAGAGCAGGCTCAGCAGGGAGAGACCATTTGGCAGGGGCAACTGTTTTCCTTCTCTTCCTGGGTCAGCACACAGGATAAGAGATGGGATGGCCCACCTAATGCTTCCTAAGAGTTGACTATTTTCAGGAACCATTCTAAACAATAAGCATCTATCAATTCATTTAGTTTTTCTTAGCAAACTGATAGGATTAAATAGTGTTATTTCCATTCTAAAGATGAGGAAATAGGCACAGAGAGCTTGAGGGACTTCTTCAAGATGTCACTGGGAGTAAATGGCAGAGATGGCATTTAAACCACACATCAGTGTGGTTTGGGCTATAACCATGGGAAGAAGTCAAATTAGTATGCTCAGAATGAGCTGAGCAGGAAATGATCTGTGAGACGTGGAAGGAAGTGATAAGAAGGCAGGAACCATATCAGGAACCTTTTCAGTAACATAAATTCAATACTGTATTACCAAGAACCAATTATGAACACCTTTGTAACTATGTTTCACTGTAGTATAATAAAAAATTAAAAAAATAAAATAAAAAAAATTCAATCATGGCAGATTTAAGGAACAAAAATAAGTGAGAAACTTACAATACAGAGATGCCCAAGAATATCTAGCTCCAAGCACAACTGATCCCAGTGGGCAGTTTCTCAGAACCCTCTTCTCCATCCTAGTTCCTCTCTGTTTGGCTTCATTCTCACTCTCAAGGTGAGAGTGAGAAAGGAAAAGATGGCAGTTGGCAGTTCAGAGTGATATCCTGCCTGCCTTGCATTCCTGAGAGACATAGGGGTGCTATTCCTTTATCATCTCAGTCAAGTTTTGTAGTTGATAAGGTTGGAGTGCTTGGCCTGGTTTGGGTTGCATACCAATTGCTTGGTGGGTGTTGTGTTCTCACTAACTAAGCATGAGCAGTTTCACCAACTTTGGAGAAATGCTTGGTTGGAAAAAGCTAAACATTAATAAAGGGGAATGTTCAAATGAAAGTCAGAGAGCTGAGAGACAGACTAGGGGAAGGGTGGAAGTTAGGCAAAACCAGCCACTGACCTTCACTGGTAGAAACTGAACAGTGGCAACCAGACAAAATCACCCAAATTCTGTGATCATTGTTTCTGTACACTCAGTCATAGCCTCCTGCTATGGCACCTATCGTACCCCAAGGAGGGAGCATCCAGACAGTGGGAGATGTGTCAAACTGGTCTTTTTTCCAAAACACATCAACTTTGCAATCAACAGGACAAACCCTTCTCTTGATACCTGCCTTCCTTGACCTGACTCCCTAGAGTCATGGCCCCTTCCACTTTTATTGCATCACTGTCTTTGCTTAGGAGTCTCATCTGCTATTTTTCATATTCTCCTCACTGGATTCTTTTCATCAAAAAAGCTTAAAATCTTTATCTTTCCCTTTCTCTTCATCTACTGTTCAGATGCCATTGGGCTACACTGGCATGTGATAGGGACAAATGGAAATTTTACTGGTTTCTGCTTGAGCAAATCAATGAATAATGGGATGTCAAGTGATCAAGTGAAGTGATAGTAGTCTTCATTCCAAGGGAACTGGCGTGGTGTTCAGAAATAAAGGCTGACTTTGAGCTTTATTAAAAAACAATTAGATATAAAATATATTGTATCTAAGTATATATAATGGAGAAAGTTATGGACTGAAATGTGTATTGAAACCCAGCCCTCAACATACACTGGGTGGAACTTGGGGAAGACCTCAGGGAAGTGATCAGATGATAAGCGTGGTACTTCAGTATGGGATTCTGAGCCTCTCAGAAGAGGAAGAGGCAAGTATGTACCAAAGTAAGATAATGTGAACAGAAAGCAAGGAGGTAGCTTTTAAGGGCTAGAATCTTAAATTCCCAACCTTTAGAATTGTGAGGAAAAGTTATCGTTGACCCCAGCCAACAAATCAATGCTGTGTCTTGCTTCTACTTGGTTGTAGAGCCCTATCCCAACTAAGTTGGAAGTCATCAACATAAGTTAGCCTCCTCTGTTCAGAGCTCAGATAGGCAATGGCTCATCTTCTTGGAGTTCAAGATAATGGCAACTTCCAATCCTGAGTAATAATTATAACAGAAGCTCCCAGTGAACTTTTTTAACCTTTCTGTGTGAGGTAGATACTCACTTATGAGTTGTTTCTCAGTTCAATGGAGGATTGGACTGAGTTTACCACAGGGGGCCAAGTGTGATACTTTCTAGCCTAAAAAGAGTATGTGGGTCTTCCAGGTGAGAGCCATGCTATCTCTTCGTCTCTTTTTACTCTGTCACTAGAAACAGCATAAATTGACAGCTGCTCCATCAGCCTGAGAACTGGGTTAAGGAGATAAGAAGCAGATCTCCCCTTCCCAAGTCTTCTGTAGGGGTGATCTAGGAATGTGGATTTCTTGGATCTAGGAATGTGGAAATCACTGATATTTATAGCATCTTGTTATTGCAGCATAACCCAGTCTGTCTTAGCTGATGGTCAAATCCTTTGACAAAGCTATGGAGAATAAATCAAGGATGAAAGTCATATCTGAAAGAAAGTTTTAAAACTCCATTAGCATAAGAGACTCATCTCCAGCCAATAACTCTCCAAACAGCTCCGTCCTTTAAGGTATCAACTCAAATAACTCATTTGCAGAGAAACTCCTTGACCACAATGTGTCTACAAGGAACTTATAATCCTTCATACCTTTTTCCCATGGCATTTGTAAGTTCTGAAGTTATTTACTTCCTAACAGAACAAAAAGTCCCTTAAAGACCTGTTTATCTCTGCTGTACTGAATTCTTACCATATACTGTCTGGTACCTAGTTCTCTGACAAAGTCCTCTCCAGTCTCCAGTGAGTTTGTTACTCATACCCTAACCCCTATACTATTTCTCCTACCCTAAATAAAGATTTTTGTATCATGCACAGGTATATGAGTTAAATCTGAATTTAAATTTCATGTGCCTGGGGGCGGAGCCATAGCCCAGCAGGTAAGGCATTTGCCTTGCATGCGGCTGGCCCATGCCACCGGGTTCGATCCCTGGGATCCCATATGGTCCCCGAGCACTGCCTGGAGTAATTCCTGAGTGCAGAGCCAGGAGAAACCCCTGAGAATGCCGGGTGTGACCCAAAAAAGCAAAAAAAAAATTTCATGTGCCTGATAAAAGGCAGAGCCTTGCAAGCTACCTGGGTCGTATGTGATATGACAAATAACAAGTAACAATTATAGACCTCATTCCCGTGACCTGATGGAATGGTTTGAGGCTCTTTATGTTCCTTGGAGCTAGCAGATGCCCTTGGGCTACACTAGCATGTGACAGGACGTATGGAGATGTTACTGGTGCCTGCTCTAGCAAATCAGGAAGACAGGATGGAAGTGATACAAGTACCTGATAAATAGCTGCAAATTAGTCAATGAATGAATGAGGACAGCTAAGATCAGCATCAAAATTAAAATTTATAGTCTCATATGCAAATAGAATCAAGTACACTATTTATTCCTGGAAAGGAATGTACATATTTTCTAAAATTTTTCTGGAACATCAAATGACTTTTCCAAACAAAATTTGAAATTCTCTTATTTTTGAAAACTTGCTGTGATGTCCTTAAAAATTCTCCTAAAAAACCTGGTCACGTCTGATCATGATACTGCACTCAGTCATGCAAATGGTGCCCTTAGAAGGGTCTGGGAGTTCACAGCAATTTGCACTGGTGTTTCCTCATTGCTGAATCTATGCTCTGCACAGGGCAGAGTTGTGGTCACAGAAGACAGCTTTCTTGAGTAGCCTCTGATCTTAATGAATCATGATGGGGAGAAAGTTGTAAATAAATATTGGTGATGTGGGGCTAGAGTGATTGCACATTGGGTAGGGCATTTCCCTTGCATGCGGCCAACCGGGCTAGATCCCCAGCATCCCACGTGGTCCTCCGAGCACTGCCAGGAGTAATTCCTGAGTGAAGAGCCAGGAGTAACCCCTGAGCATTTCTGGGTGTGACCCAAAAAGAAAAAAAAATATTGGCGATGAGGGTTGGTGACCTATTAGAGGTGGCTGCCAGGTACTGCGGACACCGTGGAAGAAATGGTTAACTGGTTACTTAGCCAAGGAAGCATTTGCAAGAGAAGCTTCAGCTGAGTCTTGAATAATGTATAGGAGAGGACATTCCAACTCACGGAGACTTTATTGCAAAAACAGAAGAGTGTGGAACAGCATGACAAATTGGTTCTTTTCTGGAAACAGCAGGTGGTTCAGCCTTTCCCACGTAATAGGGCATTTCCATGCTGTCTTTAATGTGCTGTCATCAAAATTTTAGTCTTATTATAGGGCATTAAGCATACACATGTATATATGTATATGCGCAGCACAATAATTGCACACAGACATGTTTGTGGGCATTGAATTAAAACACACTTTGTGTGCTTCTCATGATCTCTTCAAAGGGTTGTGGCTCTCACACAAAATGCACCCACCAGGAGCTTGGCATGTATTCCTCTTAGTGCCTAACATGGCACCTCCATTCTACCTGTGTAACCAGAGAACAGATCTGGATCTTGGCCAAGAAAATATTTTGGGATTGTGCAACAAGTAAAAGCTAATATGCAATTTCCTGAATAATACTTTGGGATATTTCTGCTTCTATTTTTTTCTCTTTATGTTTAACTTTAACAATATTTTCTCCTCCATATCTTTTTTTGCCTTATTAATAATGTAGTTTTTTTCCATAGCATAGCAATGAATGCTATCAATCAATCAGCTACCTGAAAGTCAGACAAGAGCTAATCTCATTATCCCCTATTGGAACTTGAGATTTGCAAGAACCAGCACAGCATATGTTTTATCTGATCACTAATCGGGAGTCATTTTGAATGAGTTTTGTTTTTAATATAAATTCATACCCTCTAAACAGACCAGAATGATCAGGGTGGGTGATACAAATCTGTATATCACCTCAGGATCAGAACAACAGGTTCTGAACTCCTTTTCCCTCAGATTTTCTCCGGCAGGCTGACTCCTTGCTGGCCAAGGATGGTTGTACAGATGAGACGATGGCAGTAGAGCTACCAATAGGGTGCCAGCTTGGTTATGGTCTAGTTCTTCAGGGCTGCCATGTTGGTTAAAAGCAATGATGCTCGCCTTGTTTAAATGCCAAGCAGTTACTACTTTTTCCCAAAAACCCATAAGTAAAAAGCAACCCAGCATTATCTGCAGAAAAGAAAGTCAAATAAATATCAAGGTTTAAACTTGGGTAGGCCCCAAAGAAATCTGTGCTGACAGCCTCATCTCTGTATCTCAATAAATGCTTGCTGTCTTTCAAAAAGATCACCAATTGGATTGAAGAATTTAAAGAATTTTCCTTTTTAATTTTTAATTTTGTTTTTTATGGAATTAACATTCTATGGGTGTGAATATTCATATAATCTTAGGATACAATATTGCATTCCAGGAACACCTCCAAAGTACCAGTATCTCTTCACCATGCCCTTTTGACCCTTCCAGCTCATGCTCCTGCCCTTACATGTGGTACGAATGCACTTTCTTTAGATGTGTGCTCTGGCTGAATATGGTATGCTTCCCTTGAAAGGTAATTGAGGAAGGTTTATTACCTGATGATTTAACTTTAAACTTTGGTTATTCCTTAGAAAGAGACCAGAGGAATAAATTGCAGAATCAAAGTCAGGACAGAGGTCAAAGTGATGTAGGCAGGCAGAAGGAGGTCCCCTCTTGGCAATGAATTCTTCCCCTAAGGCTGTCCAAAGTCACCGGTTGGAACCAGGAACCAAGACTTAATAAGACCCGTTAACCAAGAACAAAGCCTGAGGGAGCCGGATCAACCTTTCTCAGCCTAGGTCTTAATCCTGCTACATTCCAGGACAGAAGATCCAGCAGGAACAGAGGTCTTGACATCTGAAAAGGAGATTTTCAAAGAAGACCACTCCCAAAGTCTACTCCCTTGGCAATGGCCCTAGCAACCTAGATTGACTCCCCATATGGGTGTATCTTGGGGAGAAATCTATAAAAACCCTCCTGACCAAAAGATGGGACGCACATGCTTCATGGACACACATGCTGCCTGAGCCAACATGGCCGAGCACATGTGGTGCCTGAGCATGTGTGTTGCCCGCATCTCCCCCTCTTGGGATGTGTACTCTCTCTCTCTCTTACTTTCCTTCCTCCTTCCCTTTCCTAAAACCTCCTTAATAAAACCTGTTTTACTTCACTGCTTGTCACTCCTGCAGGACCCTAGGGCCGCTGCATCTGCTCTGGATTGCCTCCCGAAAATCACTCCATAATAAGGGTAGCTAAAAGGGCGTTTATCGACCATGTATGCTGTACTAGCTGGTATAAATATTCTCCCATGCTATCACAATCGGGGGACTAGCTAGATCTTACCAGATATTAGCCTGGCACGGGACACCTAAAATTAGACCAGAGAGAAATGCTGTTTGCTTCCCAAACAAACAAGATGGCTCCCTGATAAAATATAAAACTACAATGAAGTAGAGAGACTTGTAAGGCTTGGAGAAATATAACTGCATTGGTGTTGATCTTTGGTACAGTGACATGCCATCTCAGAAACCCCTTCTCTACATTTCAAAGGCATTCCGGCTCAAAACATTAGCACAGTAAAGGCCCTAGGTGAGATGCAGGGAGGACTACCTAGGGCTTGGACCCTCCCTGCTTTCCATAACAATGGGAGGAAGGTCTGAGTTGCTGGGGGTATAAACTTGCAGGTTCCCGCTCTCCCGTCTCTTCTCCGGGGATCTCGCCTTGAGCATTTATTCCCCTTGGAAGTTTCACACGTGGTGGTCGCCATCTTGGCCTACACGCGGCTGGGGTTCTAGCCTGGAATCCTAAGCATCGGGTTTTTCTTTCTGATTGTAGCCTGAACCGTGATAAGTAAAGCTTTTTAAAACCCACCGGATTCTGAGTGCCATCCATTCCCGCCGCGAGGTAGAAGGGAACCCTTCCCGGCACGCGGCCCGGAGCGCCCCAACAGACTCCTGAAAATTATTTTTCTGTGAGGAAGACAAGAACCCTGAGGAAACCCTGGGTAAGGCCTGGTGCTGATTTTGCCTTTTATCAGTCCTTAGCCTGCCCAGCAGGTCTCAGGTGGCAGAGGCAGCTGGGGAGAAAGCCACCATCTCTCTCCCCTTCCAGCCTCACGTAAGCCACCCCGGAGGCCCACCTTCATCAAAAGGAGGCCACAATGGGCTGCTGGAGGGAACCAGGGTGGTCACAGGTAATGCCAAAGTGAGGAGCCAAATGACCGAGACATACTTGGTCTATTTTGTACTTTTATTCTGTTCTATTCCTAAGGATTTTTATAAAAAGCAGAATCACAGAATTTGTCTTTGTCTCTCTGTCTCTCCCTAAAAATTTTACACAATGGAGTCAGATTCTAGTGCAGTGGGTAAGGTGTACCTTGCACACGGCTTATCCAGGTTTGATTCTCTGCATCCCATATGGTTCCCAACTACTACCAGGAGTGATTCCAAAGAATCACTTTGCAGAGCTAAGAGTAACCCCCTGAGCATAGCTGGGTGTGGCCCCAAACCAAAAAAGTCTTACAGAGCAATTATTGCCCTTTGTGGGGAAAGGTGAATCACATTTTCCTACAGGCAGTTACAAATGAACTTGAATTTCAGATGTGCATGTCGGAAAGAGGAAAAATAAGAGAAAGAAAGCGCAAGGACGGGATGCAGCATAGTGACCTTCAGCAGTGCAGTTCCAGCAGAGATCTGGCTTGCCTTACTGCAGCCCCCAGACAGGGACGCTGCTCATTTTTTCCACACTGCAGTCTCACAGACTTCGCCTTCCTTCAAAGTCCAGCAGCCAGCACTCATATGATGGTGATTTATTCCAATCCTGCTTTTATTAATAGCTTCTCATATTCAGTAAAATCAAATCATTTTGCTGCTGCCCAGAATGTTAATTTGAGGCATAGGCAGTGGAGTTAGCTTGTCAGAGCATTCTGATAAATACACACATGCATATATTTAAAACCAAAGGACTTTGCAAAAAATTACACTTTGCACTTTTAAAACACCTTGTGTGTTTGTTTCAGAAAAGAAGTGAATTTCTAGGCAGGTCTATTACCCCAGCCCCTTGCTGCACCTTCCATGTCTTTAAACCTCAACTCATCTCTGCATTTTATTCTAACTTCACTAATTAATTAAATAAAAAACCTTCCTCTCATACCTCTTTCAGGAAATTCCCTTTAAGGGAATGCTAACACTTTAAATATTTCTAATAACATATTTTGAAAACAAATGGACTTGTCAGTTTGTGGGTGAGTATTATACACACAAATACACAATATTTTGGAATCTGGAGAAGAGCTTTATACACTTTCTTTTGATGGGTCTTTTCAACAAGGCAAAGGGAAATCTCTTGAGTTTTCTTTCTTGAAATCCTGCCTTTGTTGATTGCTTTGCCTCTGGCTGAGTGTGAAAATCTACCCAAAGCAGGAAGGTAGGAAGCATTTTCTCCCTTATCAGCCTCCTTTAGTCAGCATTCAGGAAGCTGTGGATAAGGGAAGTGTGTTGCATGGATTGGAGAAATGGACTGTCTTCATTAACAGTCACTCCCTGCAATTTTAATCACTTGAAAGATTTTCAAATTGGGCTGTAATTAAAGCCTCTGTTTTTTTGTTCTTATTTTTTTTCCATGCTAAAGGCTTCCCTTCCACACCTTGTTTTTGTATTGTTATCTGTGCACAAAGGGTGGTTCACAACATTTCTTCAAGACTGTAAAACATGGAATGAGTGCAGTTCTGTGTATCCTGGGGAGCTAGTGTGATTTTTTGGGACTATTTGCTATAGCTTGGTCTAATGGATTTCATGTTATTGCAAAGAAGATGTGACCGTGATGGATTCTAGAAGAGATAGGTAAGAGTTAGACTGGGGGTCGCAAAATTTCAAACTCAGTTGCAATGTTATGGAAAGAAATAATTAGGGATATGAATCAGAATTTTAGGGATATGTGCTTTTGTTTGGTTCTTGTCAAGACTGTTGTGTGTGTTTCTGCATGTGAGCACATGTGTGCATGTAAGAAAATTTACTTTTCTAACCATTCTTAATTGTATGTATGTTTCAGTGGTTATTTGAGTACATTCACATTATTGTGCAACCAATTTCCAGAGCGCTTCATCTCTCAAAGCTGACGTTCTAAGCCCTGTGAGATCATTCCTCTTGTGCTCCTTGGCAGTCATCCTTCAATTTTCTATATTCTTAGGACCATTTCAGTGGCTTGTCATTAGGACTTATTTAGCCATAAGCAACAGAAGTCATTGAAAAGTACTGAAGCAGAAGATATATCAGTTCTAGAGAACTAAAGAAAGTATTGGTGAGGAGAGATAGAGACAAACAATAGGCCCCAAGAACAGAAGAAGCCACCAAAACTTTACATCTTACCTTCTTTTTATTTTTTAATTTTTATATACCACCGTGAAACATACAATTACAAGGTGTTCTAATTGCTTGTAAACAGATCCAGCACCCATCCCCTCCACCAGGCCCCATTCCACCACCAAGTACCCCCCCCCCCTCCCTCCCCCCACCCGCCTAAAGCAGGACCCCAGTTTCCTCTCTCTCTCTCTCTATCTCTCTCTCCCGCATCTCTCTCCCTCTAATTTTACACAGGCTAGCCGGCAGATATTTAGAGTTATCACAAGTCTCTTTGGTATACAGTGGTGAGTTTTAATCTGCCATACCATTTCCCATATTTATTAAAACACTGGACATATCCTATTAAGAATGCAGCATTCTAATCTGCCTTTTCCTCTGACTAACACCAGCAGATAGACTCCATGTCCATCCATTTGCACTTACCTTTTTTTACATCAACTCCTCCACCCTTTCATCAAGACACATTTTCTACATGCAAAAGAATGTGCTTACTTGTATTAATTTTATCCACAAGAGACATTGGATTAATAATCTCTATGGTACCTATGTAATTTTGGGGAGCAAAGATATGTAGACCGATAAGATTGTGGCATATTCAATTAAGAAAGGTTAATTTTATTGGTCTAGTTCAGGTCAGGTCCTCACCTCTGACCAATCAGCTATAGCTCAGGGAAGGGCATTGAAGATCATGACAGATTTCATGACAAACATATGGACAAAACATATGGCTTGGAGTTCCCATCAGTAAGTGTCAGTGGTACTGGGAAGATAAACCTGAAGATACCTGCGTTCATGCTTCTCAACCCCTCAACCTCCATTAGATGCTCTTACATCCCCACGCCACTCATTTTTTTGCTCCCAACCACCTCCTGTGAGAAACCTCTCCAGTTTGGCCTGTTTTTACCAGCAATCAGAGATAGTGAGGTTATTTGCAAAATGTCAAAGACATGAGCACATATATTCTCTCTCTGCCCCTCTTTTCAACCAAAAATTACCTGTTAGGATTTTAAACTAATTTTAAATCAATTTTAATTTACCTGTCAGGATTTTATATAATGGCATTCTTGTCCTTTAAAAAAAGAAATTAAAGAGCAGAATTGCCCCAAATTCATACCACATAATGGAATCTAAAGCAGAAGATTCCTTAGTCTTACTTCCTTGAGCCTGCTCAGCTTTGCTTCTTGTTGGAACAGACTCAGAGTTGCTGGCAAGAAAATAAAGGGAAGGTTTCTTGTTCTTGTCATTATCCTAGTTCCCTGGCTTTGTGACATTTAACCAGGCAGGCTCCATCTGTGTTTTCATATTGGTCAGATTATCTTTGTCTTTAAAGAATTGTCTCGGCATTTGGACTGAGCAGATTTATGGGCAGATAAATACTTGGTCTCCACAGCATATTAGTGGAAGGTAAAATTAAATGAAGTCCTGAGAGAGCTGTGGCCCAGGTGACCAGGGTCATAAATATGCTATGGCAATATCCCTGCAGAGGCCCTTTAGAAGCTTAGTATTCATGGGCCCTTCAGAACCAGATCAAAGGACCTACATGGCATCTACACAGAAGTCTGTTAAAGTAACTAATCCTCTGGGTCTTGGATTTAAAGGCCATCAGCCCTGTGCAATAGCTTCCAAAGATACTTTTCAGATGTACTGCTAAGCTGATGCTATAATGCTCAAGATTGAATCAAGTAAGAGAAATATTTTTATTTATTTATTTATTTATTTTACGCAGGCTCTATGCTTTGGTAGTGCTGGGGATCATATGTAGTGCCAAGGACCAAAATGGGATTAGCCATGTGCAAGGCAAGAGCCTTAACATCATACTATTTCTTTGGCCAGAGAAAATAGATCCCTCCCCTTTTAAGTGTTTATGCCACGATTTTTTGGCTACAGACTCCTATGTCCCAAAAAGAAAGCTGCAATCATAAATTTAGGGTCAAAGAATTTTAAATATGAGTCAGGTGATAAACACCAGATTAAAAGGTAAACTGTTGCAGGACTCTTAAGCCTCTGCATCTGCCCTGGATTGCCTCCTGCAGGTCACCTCATAGATAGGGGGTAGTTTAAATGTGGCAGTTTATCTGACCATGTATTCTGTACTGGCTGGCATAAATATTCTCTCATGCTACCACAATCATTGTGGGACTAGCTAGATCTTACCAACATATTTGCCTGGCCACGTTGGATCTTTAAGTAATTAGTCCAGAGAGAAATGCTGTTTGCCTCCAAGCAAGGAAGCATGGCTCCCTAATAACTCAAAGGCAACTAAAATATAAAACTACCGTGAAGTAGAGGAGACTCTTGTAAAGGCTTGGAGAAATATTTAACTGGCATTAGTATAGTCTTTGGTACAGAGACATACCATCTCAGAAACCCCCTTCTCTACCCTATAAAGGCATTTCCAGGCAGATCTTGGCTCAAAACATTAGCATATAATAGGACCTAGGTAAGGTGCTGGGAGAAATTACCTAAGGGCATTTGACCCTCCCTTCTTCCCATAATAGTGGGAGGTCTGAGTTTCAGGGGTATAAAACTAGGCTGCTTCCTCTCTTGCTCTCTCTTTTTGGGCTCTCTTTTTTGGGGCTTGCACTCTTCTTGGGAGTCTTGTCTTTGTCTCCCTCTTTACAGGGCCTTTACACGTGGCGCGCCATCTTGGCCTACATGTGGCTGGGGTTCTAGCCGGGAATCCTATGCACAGGGTTTTTTCTTTTCTTTTTTTTTTTTAACATTTTATTATACCACCGTGAGATATACAATTACAACGTTGTTCATGTTTGGAGGTTTAGGTCACACAGTGTTCCAGCACCCTGTCCTCCACCAGTGCCCATCACCCACCACCCATGTCCCCAATTCCCTCCCCCTCCCACGTCCTGCCTAAATGGCAGGTTCTTTTATCTCCTCTCTCTCCCCCTCTCTCTTCCTTCTCCTACACATTGTGGGTTGTACTACATACACTTAGAAGCCATCATTTGCATTTTTTTGCCAGCTCAGGGTTTTTCTTTTTGCTGATTTGTATGCCTGAACCTTTGATAAGTAAAGCCTTTTATTTTTTTATTTTTAAATTAAACATTTTATTATACCACCGTGAGATATACAATTACAATGTTGTTCATGTTTGGAGGTTTCGGTCACATAGTGTTCCAGCACCCCACCCTCCACCAGTGCCCATTTCCCACCACCAATGTCCCCAATTCCCTCCTCAGTCCCATAGCCTGCCTAAATGGCAGGTTCTTTATCTCTTTTCTCTCTCCCTCTCTCTCTTTTCCTTCTCTTACACAAGGTAAAGCCTTTTTAAAACTGCATCGGATTCCAGAGTCTTCATCCATTCCCTGCCGGCTTCAGAGGTAGAAGGGAACTCGATTCCCAACACTGTTGGGGACTCCGGCGGCGCCCCCGACAATAAACCATTTTATTGAGCTCTATATGCACAGTACCTCAGACTATGCCAGAAAAACCTGAGACATGAGTTCTTACCCTCAAGGGGTGCAAAATCTACCACAGTGAAGCTCTGGATGATTTACGTAATGCTAAAGTTCCTGACTTTCTCTGAAGGACTTACACTATTTCACACTCAGAGAGTGGCAACTTTTAGAATTTTCCTTTCTTAAGTTTTATAGATTACCACCTGATTCAGGGTCAAACAATGACATTTCCTTCCCTCTGCTTCATTTAGGTGGCCCATTAGATTCATTTCTGGGAATTCTACTGGGCTATTTGTCTTTCTGTCTGTTATGTAGGTGATACGAGGGGGAGGCGAGACAGACATGGGGCAGAGCTGCTACTGGCTCTCCCTGTGCCCAGCCGCTCACAAGGCGCCCAGGAGGGATGGCAGGTTCTAGCCCTGGCCCACCACCCCAGCAGAGCCTTGCAACAAGCCAGACGACCCCCCCACTCTATGAGGGCCTCCATTTTCCACATCCGGACTTCTCTCTAGTCAGAACTCCACCCAGCAGACCAGACTATCACAGCCCGGTTCACGCAGCCACTTGCAGTTCATCAATAAATGCTGGACTTAGAGATGACTACAAGAGTATGCTACCTGCACGGCAGAGCCTGGCAAGCTACCCGTGTTGTATTTGATATGCCAAATACCAGTAACAATTATAGACCTCATTCCGGAATGGATTGAGGCTCTTTATGTTCCGGAGCAAGCAGATGCCCTTGGGCTCTACTAGCATGAGACAGGACATATGGAGATGTTACTGGGGCCTGCTCGAGCAAATCGATACCAGACTTCCCTCCTATCCCTCAGTGATATGAGGAAAGTCTGGGAAGTCTGGTGCTGAGATAGATGGTGAATCTTATCCTGCGAATAGAACCATTGCATCTAGTGTTAAAGAGAAGCTTAAGGAGAATTGGAATTCAAATACAGGAGCTGGTTCTAAATTTCATGTTCCCAAGAAACACTTTACTTTTCAACAATAGGGAACCCAAGCTTTCTGCAGTCGTTTTTTTCAAGAAGTTCTTTCCGTAACATTCTTTATGATCTGCTAAAGCAATTAGTTTTGGTTTGAGTACACATTTAGTCTAAGAGATCAAGGGCCACAAAATTGAAACAAAATTAATATACTTCATATTGTTTATTACAACACAGAGGCAAATGGAATGATCTAAACTTAGATCAATGAGTCAATTTGTTATAATAGCTATATTTCACAATGGTGTTTCTAAAGTCATTGAGATCTACTGTGCTGGTTAGAGCTAGCAGAGCCTTCTGAGTTACTGTTTGGGCTCACTGAGCTTGGTGGTCTTCTTTGCAACTTACCGATCAGATTTTCTGTGATCCTACTTGTCTGACAGGACTATGGAATTTTGAGGTGTCCAGGAGCTATGGAGCAGGAATGATTTAGTGGCTTGGCAGTTGATGAAGTTCAGTTGTAGAATTGGGTTGTTTCTGAAAGGTCGACCTTAGAGGGCACCAGGGTGATGTGAGCAGAGGGGAATCTTGTAACTGCTGTACAACATTCTACTATTATCCCACCACTGAACCAGTTCCTAAACCAGATGCTCACACCCAGCTATGATCAGACCGAATATCATTATCTGTAACCACCAGAAAAAAACTTTGTTCCACATACCATTTCTTCTTCTGGAACTTTGTGGGCTTAATTAAAAGGGCCCACCCTCTGCCCTGGCCTTACTTTGCCAGTCTTAAGATTTGTACACCTTGCCCAGAGATGCTTAATGAGCTTCTCGTGCTTGAAGTCACCTACTTCCATTTCATCTAGGACCCTGGGCCAGACCTTTTCAGCATCTTGGTGCTGAAATATGGGACTGGGCTCTGGGTCTCAGATGATCCTCATTCTTAATGCCAACTTTACAACCAGGGAAGCTGCAGTCAGCTCGGCCAGGGCTTACTCCCTGCCTCTATCTGTGTGTCTTGGATTTGAGTTGATTGGCAGACCCGTGATCTCATCCAGACTCGTAGCCTCCAGACTGCTGAATTAGGACTCTGTCCACCCTGACTTCCTTGTGGGCCTTCTGCATTCATCCAGATTCTGCCTCCAGTGAATACCCAATCCTTTCCCAGAGGATTGTTTTCTGCAGCCTGGTCTTATCCTTTAATCATGGCCAGTAGGGAGACTACCCTATGTGTCAGGGACCCTTGAACACCTTTCTTCCCTGCTGTCTGTCATAATTGACAGAAGAACTGGGAGATGTCCCCTCTCACTTCCAGTTCTGGGATCGCTTGTAGTCAACCAAGATTCTAGTTTTCTAAAGGTTTCCCTTTATGATAGGGTTTAGATAATAGTCAATGGGCAACCAGATTGCCAGGTGAATCCTTCCACTCCCTCAAGGTGACTTTCAATTTCATTATGAACTTTTGGCTTGGTTTCTGATGCACAAATGACTAATATATAGCTTTCCTCTCTTCTCCACCCACCACTCAGCCCACTGCTCCATTGCCACCTCCTTATCTGGGACAGGTTTTCCCACCTACTCCTCAAACACAGGACCATGACCAGGTCAGTCAGTCCCAACACATGCCTCTGACATCCTCTTTCTCCGCCTTATCATTTCACCACTCCTGCCCTTCAGGTATCTCCAGTCTCTTTGCCCATTAGCTGCCACACCCAGTCCCATCGTCCCTCTCTTGTTCCGTCCTCTTTGTGAAGTTGCTGGTACAGAGGAGTGGTCTGGGTTCACATCCCTTTCTCTCTTTCTGACCACTCTCAGATCAAGAAATGCCTGGGATCCTTTCCAACGATCCTACCACATATACCCAGGAATTCTGCTACTTACACAAGCCTGGCATGACATTCATGTTATCCCGTCTTCCACTATCACTGCCGGTGAATGGGACTGGGTATATTGGGTCAGTCAGGAACATACCAATCAGGTCGGTTCTGTTTCAGTTCTGTTTCACAGTCCCTACCCTGCCTCTGGGAGCTAATATGGACCCTAGCCATGACCCTGGCTAGACTTATTAGAGCATCTGGCAGGGCAAGCTAGCCAGTTATCTATACTGACTCCAAATATTCCTTTCCGATAGTCCATAACCATACTGCCATATGGCAAGAAAGAGGGTTAGAGAAAGAGAGGCAAATAATCAAGTAAGGATAGAGATCCATTTGGGCTCATTAACTTTCTTTGTCAGTATGTCACAATACCTAAAGTGCCTCTTCTCTCTGAATGATTCCTTTGCATTTACTGGGACTTCCCTAGTAAATATAATATATAATCTTAGGGCATGCTGTATTTGTATATTGTGTATAAGAAATATGATCACTTGATCACTTGAATCCCGTTATTCATCGATTTGCTCGAGCGGGCGCCAGTAACATTTCCATTGGACCCTATCACGTGCCAATGTAGCCCAATGGCATCTGGTTGATTCAGGAATATGAAGAGCCTCAAACCGTTCCTTCAGGATCTTTACAAGGAAGTCTGACCATCTTGTAGGTGGGCGGCCCGTGATCTTTTTGATATCCCGGGGATATCAAAAGAAATATGATATACAATCTTATGACAAGCTGACTTTTGTTTTCCCTCTTCAACCACTTCCTTTCTACTGTCTCAGTATCTGTGAGAAATATCTTTCTTCAGTCGAAAAATTGTGAAATACCCCAATTTATTCTATCATATATCTGTATTTTCCAGGAAACTCATCTGTGTCTGCTTAGCATCCCCAAATCCCTCTCCGAATGCGTCCTGTACTAGTTATCCCTATTAATGATTCCTCAGCAGTCAGAGGTGCTTTTCTCTCTTTGCAGTGTAACTGTCTATTTGTGTCTATCAATACCCAGTCGGTAGCATTTGCAATTACCTTCTTATTCCCCAGCATTTCTGTCTATAGGAATGGGGAATTCCTAGCCCACTTTCAGGTTCACTGGTATGGGAGGATGAGACTGCAGCTTTCCTGCCAGTCATCATAGGGGCTGGGCTTTTCACGCAGGGTCTCGGGTGCCTGAGACCTGCCTTGCCTCCAGCCTCGTCCTCCACCAACAATTATCACTTAAATTTGCTGCTGGTTTTCACAGGGTTGCAGGTGTTTTGCAAATTTTGCATACTCAGATCATGTCTATAGCCCCAGTAGCCCTGTGGAACCAATAAGCACTAGATTTGTTCATGGCTGGGAAAGGAGGTACTGTCTCTTTTTTAGGGGAAAATGCTCTTATTATACTAGCCAATCTTGTATTATTTTAGACAAAGTAAAAGCCCTCTAGGACAGCACCGTGAACTATTAGAATTTGGGCATAGAAGGAGACCATTGAGACTTACTGGTGGAAATCTGGCCTTGGGTCCTGCCACTAGTAAGGCCCCTGATTTTCATCCTCTTCTTTTTTCTTTTGCACCCTACCTTGTCACTTTCATTTGGGCATGGAGTCATGAAATGACCTGTAAGGGAGCAGCTGGGGTCTTCAATGATACAGGAAACAAGTTCTCTTCTACCTCTAAGCCAGTGGGGAATGGATGAAAACTCAGGAGTCCAGCAGTTTTAAAAGGCTTTCCCTCACAGGTTCTGGTATACAATCCAGTAACAGCAAAACTCCAGACCCTAAGTTCCTGGCTGGGCCATGCACACATGTAGGTTTAGAATCCTAGGCTAAGATGGCAGCTACTGCATGCTAAGGCCCAACAGGGAAGAGAACTGAGAGAAAGAGAGAGAAGGCAGAGGGTAAAGAGGAGCCAAAATGGCCAAAAGCCCTTTTTCCTTTCTCCTAGCTTATTTTATAGATAGAAGCCCACCAAAACTTCCCACCCAGCCCATTGTGGGCTGGGCTATCTAGAGAGGAAGGCAGGTAAATGACCATATTGAAATGAAGATCTTCAGGTGGGCCCTTTGACTTCACAATGCCAGAGTTGACTTCCTGATATAAGATCTCCCTAGCAGAGTGGGGAGGGGCTGCATCTCTGAACCAGAAAGCAGTTCAAAATGTAATTTGTAGAGAGTGGCATTAATATTTCTTAACATGAATATATAGCCAGCTGATTCCAGACCCTAGATGCCACTAAGGTAAAAAATCCCTTAGAATAATTCACTTTGGCATTACCTTTAGAATCAGACACATCAGTTTGCCCAGTGGTGCACTGGCATGTCTCTTTGAACTAGGAGAACTGATTACATTATGGTTGATCCAATGTGGCCAAGTACTCTTGGAATATCTACATGTTTGTCCTTCATGAGGACCCGTGGGAGTAGGAAGAGTATTGAACTAGTGCAAGCAAAATTCATTCATAATAAGAATATTTATGCCATATAAAATTATGAAATCAGTCCAATTCTTCCCAAGCTCCCATTGTGTCTGCTCGGAGATTCCCTAAAGGCAGAGAGTAGCTCTTCACATAAGCTAAGTGTAGCTGGAACCTAAATCTCAGTAGGGCGTGTCACCCAACAATAGGCCACACCATGTTCCACCAGATGCTCCTTTACCTCTGTTCGTGCTTATCCACGAGTGACCCCTTGACAGTACATTCCATGAGCTACTCCCCACAGCCCTAAATCAGCAGGAAGTAGTCAGAAATTGTCTTCACCCTTTTTCCTGCAGACTAAAAGGTTGGAATGAAAGTTCAACTTTGGGGGGCACCAGGAGAGCTTCTGGAAGACTTGAAGCCATTGTAGGACACCATTACCCCACCATTGCACCAGTTCCTAGAACCAGATGCTTACACCAAGCTATGATGACTGGACAGGATATAGTCATCTGTAACTACTAAAAAAAATAGATTCTACAGAAAAATACTTGATTCTGCATACACACTCTTCTGCCAGACCTTTGTAGGGCCTGTTAAAAAGGGCTGCCCTTTGTCCTGGGTATTACTCCCATCAGTCTCACTTGAGATTTGTGGACCTCACTCAGGAATGCACAATTAACTCCCATTGCTTGAGGTTAGTTGAGGTCTCCTTTTCCTTGCATTGCATTTCTGACCTTGGGTTCTACCTTGCAGTTTATATGTTGAAGGGTGTCAGGTATGGCTGCAAGCTGATTAGCCTTCAAGTATAAAGGGGTATCTGCCTGCCCTCATTCTGAGAGTCTTTCAGAGTTCCCAGCCTGAACCAGTCAACCTGGAAAGATTCAGTGGTACATGCTCTTTTGGCTACATGGCTCTGTGTTGTTTCTTTCCCAAAAAAGATGGTGAGTGTGGAAGAGTTTAGAATCATTTAAAAATAATACATTCTCACTATGTGAGGATGTAACTCATTGTGGCTTTGATTTGTATTTCCTTAATAGTAAATGGGGTTAAGTATTTTTTCATGTGTCTGTGGGGTTTCTCTTTATTCTTTGGACAAGTGTCTACTCAGGTCTTTAGACTATTTTAAAAATTGAGTTGGGGGGCTAACACAATAGAACAGTAATTAGGGATGCTTAATTTGCATACAGGTGACTTGGATTCTATCTTTGGCATCCCATATAGTCTTCCTAGCCCCGCCAGGAGTGATTCCTGAGTGCAGAGCCAAGAGTAACCTTTGAGCACTGCTGGATGCGGTCCAAAAAAACAATGAACAAATAAAAATTGTTATTAATTTTGTTGGTCGTTGCTGCAGGACTCCTAAGGGCCTCTGCATCTGCTCTGGATTGCCTCCTGCAAATCACTTCATAGATAAGGGGGTAGTCTAAATGTGACAGTTTATCTGACCATGTATGCTGTACTAGCTGGTATAATATTCTCCCATGCTACCACAATCATCGTGGGACTAGCTAGATCTTACCAGCATATTAGCCTGGCAACGTAGGACCCCTAAGTAATTAGACCAGAGAGAAATGCTGTTTGCTTCCAAGCAAACAAGCATGGCTCCCTGATATACTCAAAGGCAACTAAAATACAAAACTACAGTGACGTAGAAGAGACTTGTGAAGGCTTGGAGAAATATTTAACTGGCATTAGTATTAGTCTTTGGTACAGAGACATGCCATCTCAGAAACCCCCTTCTCTACCCTATAAAGGCATTTCCAGGCAGATCTTGGCTCAAAACATTAGCATACTAAAGGGCCTAGGTGAGGTGCAGGGAGGGATTACCTAAGGGCATTTGACCCTCCTTGCTTTCCATAACAGTGGGAGGAAGGTCTGAGTGGCAGGGGTATAAAACTAGCCTGTTTCCTTTCTCCCACGCTTCTTTGTGGGCTCTCTCTTTGTGAGCGCTCACCCTTCTTGGAAGTCTTGTCTTCTTCTCCTTTTACAAAGCCTTTCACGTGGTGGCCGCCATCTTGGCCTACACATGGCTGGGGTTCTAGCCTGGAATCCTAAGCACCGGGCTTTTCCTTTTGCTGATTTGTATGCCTGAACCTGTGATAAGTAAAGCCTTTTAAAACTGCATCAGATTCCTGAGTTTTCATCCATTCCTCGCCCGGCTTCAGAGGTAGAAGGGAACTCGCTTCCCGGCACTGTCGGGACCCCGGCGGCGCGCCCGACAGGTCGTGAATAATGTGAGTTCCTTTTATGTTTTAAATGCCATCCCTTTGTTAGACTTTCGATGTACAAATACCTTGTGCAACTGTAGAAGCCACAGCTTTGCCCCATATTTTTCTTTTATTAACTTTAATTGACCATGGGTTATGGCCCCGAACCTATAACCACAGAAGCAGAAAATGGGGGTCAACAGCAGTTATCATCCAAAGAGAAAGGCTAATAGATTCACAAGAACAGAGTTTGTGGGCCATAGACACCAAAGAGAGACTCAATAAAGAACCCAGTAGGATTTGAACCTAGAATCTAAAGCTACATCTAAAAAATTAAGTGGGCACTGAGAATATTCTATAAATAATTCATGAAAACACCAACCTCAAGCTTAATTGCCTGAGTAGTTCAGGGAAAATGTTATAATCAAGGTTATCTTGAATGTGACTTCCAAATTTTTCTTTCTTAGGCTAAAAATTAATATAAGCACAATGTCCATGCCCCCTCCAAAAAGTAAAATTACTTAGAAAGCAATGAGAAGATAGAGAATCAGTATCAGGGAATACAGTGTTCTGTGAACATGACGCTTCTTTCTTCTACATTTCAAAACACTTTAGACCAGATTGGCTTTGTTCATACTTTCTGTATCCAATATTAATTGGCAAAGGTATTTAGAAACTGTTTATGGGAGCTTTTAAAAGGTATCCTCAGCTGCAATTTAGGTTCTCTTTAATCTGTCCTCTACATAGATATGTGATACTAATTTACCTAAAATACTACTTTGCTATAACCTGATGAGAATCAACTCCCTTAAATCAATCTCTCCAATTACTACTTGTGGAGTTGATTCTTTAACCCTCTAAAACTCCATATAAATTTTCACCTCTGGGTTCTTTTCTATTGGCTTTCACTTACCGTAAATCACCAATACATTCAAAACTTACTTACTTTTCACATTTGTAGAGGATGATCAAATGTCATAGACTGTGTCAGTCATTTACTTAGATTTTGTTTCTGAATTTATTGCAACTCTGACTTATTTTGCTTTATATAGGGAATTCATCTATGCAAACTGTTTCTGTGGGCCTCTTTTTGACTTCCATATAGATGAATTAGATAGAAGACAAGAATCTAGGTGACATTTCTGAGGAGTATCAGCTTTTGTAGTACCTTATCTTCATGGTCAGCTCTAGCTGATGCTTCTTTCATGTGTGAGTTGCCTTGATAATCCCACTGATCTTCCAAACAATTTTAAAGTCAGTTCTTGCTATATTTTATTTATTGAATACTCTGTGTGACATTTTTTTTCTTCTAGGAACTTGGGACCTTCAATTTCTCCTGATCTCTCTCTCTCGCTCTCTCACCTATTTTAATAACACACATATGTGTGTGTATCAAATAGAATATAATAATTAATAGTAGGGCCTATCTATTTCAAAGATAGTTAGCTCTTCATTTTAATTAAACCAGAGTTAGTGCAAGAAGTTCTGGACTCTGTCCCACATAAATAGCAAATTAGCAACAATATATGAACTACAATACCTTCTAAGAACTCTAAATATGGTTGAGAAGCTACAGCATCCAGACCAAGGTAAGCCAAGTAAGGTTTATGTATGTATGTATGTATGTATGTATGTATTTGCTTTTTGGGTCACACCCGGCAATGCTCAGGGGTTTCTCCTGGCTCTGCACTCAGGAATAACTCCTGGCGGTGCTAAGGGGACCATATGGGATGCTGGGGATCAAACCCTGGCCGGCATGGACCAGCCAGGGCTGGCCACATGCAAGGCAAATGCCCTACCCGCTGGGCTATCGCTCCGGTCCCAAGTAAGGTTTTTAAAGGTGTATGGTGCCAGGTGCAGGATTTCAGGGGAGGTGATTGGGATGATGTTGGTTTATGTGTATTAGAAATTATCAACAGTATTGTAAGTTACAGAATCTTAATCAGTTAAACAAATGGTGTGTATGTGTGTGAAAATCATGGCATTTTGTACTCATTTATACTACTGCCTATGTATGACTTAAAAATACACATCTCCCCACCCATCCAGGGTTTCTCCCTTGTGCCTGAAATAAACAACTGGACCATGCATTCAACAATTAAGGGACTGGTTTTGGTTTTTCCTGATTTAGGGCGCAAATCAGATTGGTTCCATAGTTTGGGAGCTGTGAAAATAGAGGCAGTCCATATAGGATGTCAGAGCTGTCATCTACAAGCAGACATCAAGGGTAACAAAAGATGGTAAAAGGTTGGAAATGTCTATCTAGATTTATTTAAGGTTCTTCCCCTGAATGAAGTATATTCATGAAGTCTCGGAGAGGGCACTGTTTTATTAAATGCCCCACTCACAAGAAACGAAGTATACAAAGAAAAAGGAAAACATGGTCTAATCAAACGAACAAAATAAAATTTCAAAAATAGATCATTAGAAATAATACATGTCTTACAGGACTAGAGTTACAGTATAGTAGGTAGGGCACTTGCCTTGCATGTAGTAAATTTGGGTTTGATTCTTGGCAACACATATGGTCTCCAGAGACTGCCAGGAGTGATCTCGGGGCACAGAATCAGAAGTAAGTCTTGTCTGAGTATACAGCCAGGTGTGGTTCCCAAAACAAAACAAAAAGTTCCTACAATCTGACATATATTTTTAAATAACTGTAAAAAAGATAGATGCTTAATGAACTAAATATTGGGAAAACCATTACAAACAAAATGAGAGTATCAACATAAGTCGAAAGAGGACCAAACAGAACTTATGAAACTGAAAATTATAATAATTGAACTGAAAAACTCACTAGAGTATTTAACAGCAGACTTGGTCAGGCATTTGCAGATAGCTTATTTGAAGTCATCCAGTTAGAGCTGTGTTTCCCAAAGTGGGTCATATTTCCTTGGAAACTCTGAAATGATTTGGGGGTGTGCAGTATAGGGAATCCTACAAGGAGTGTTTCCTAGTCATAGAGTCAGGAGAAATCCTTGGTTTGGGGGTGTTTTACCCTGTCCCTCCTAAAAGTGAAGAGGAGAGAAGACCACCAAAAATTCAAAGCTTTACCCCTTTTGACAATGCTCTAGGAACATTATTCAAGAAAAAACTTCAAGCAGGAGCAATTTGGGGAAGCAATCCTATGAAGCATTGCAGAGGAAAGTGGTGCATACCTCATTCTGAGGACATCGTATCATGTGTAATTTCATTCTCTTACTTTATGGGGTATCTATACCATCTTGAGTAGCTCACATTTTCTTTCTGGTACACCTTTTATCCCTCTCACTCTTCCTCCCCAAAGTTCCTAAATAAAACATTTTGCTTCATTATTCATCTTCTGAAATTTTATTTTGCAAAGGTAGAACCTGAAACCCTAAAAAGGAAGTTGGGTCTGATTTTCCTTTTCCTGCAAAGATAAATCCTTCCCTCTTTCCTAAGGCCACAACTCCCTGAGATTTTGCGTAGTGGGGGTCAAGTCCTGCATGCTGAGATCAAGTGGACCTCAAGTGAAAATTTATGGTGTTCGTGGGACAGTGGCATCCATGCCATGTAGGTGATCATGGCAGACTTTATCAAGCCAATCTCCAAACCTGGCACTTCTTTGGGGAGACCAATCTGTGTCAAGCAGGGAACACCAGCATTTTCTGTTGAAGCAACTATCTCCCTGCCCCCCAACTTCTCCTATCAGCAACACCTTAACACTGAGTGGAAACTCCCACTCCCCCCTGAAAAAGAATAAAATGGAATTTAAACTAGCAGAAAAGTGGTAACAGTAAATGTTAAAGCAGATATTAATGGAATAGAGAGAGGAAATACAATAGGAAAAATCAACAAAAGAACTTGTCTCTGAAAAAAATGAAAAAAGCAGATATCCAAACCCATAAAATTTATTTTAGAAAAAGGTTAAAACTGAAAACATCAGCAACCCTAGTTATTTAAGGGAAAGATAAAAGATTCAAATAATTAAGATTGGGAAAGAAATCTGGAACTTTATCACCAATGTCACATAAATTAGAAGGATTATAAAAGATTACCGTTAATTACTGAAAGTCACAAAGCTAGATAATCTAAGATATATATATATATACATATATATATATATATATATATATATATATATATATATATGACTTCTAAACACAATCTACCAAATAAATCACTAAGCCTTATTTGGCCACTTGCCAATAATTTCTGTAAGGAGGTAATATTTATGTAAAAATATGAATGAATGAAATATGAATGAACAAAAGCAGCCTGGCAAGATTTAGAACCTTGGCACCAACAAGCTAACCAAATTTAACTAATTAAATTTAATAAATCTAAAAAAAATTGAAGTAGGAGAAATTGCTGAAGTGCCAAAAAGTGTTGGAATGCCAGGAACCAACCCTGGATGAACAGGCCTGAAGTAGGGACACTGCAAGAATTAAGAAACAGAAATAAGAGAGGAAAAGCATGGGCCAGGAGGTTAACAGCCTCCTGAATTGTCCTCCAGTATTACGTTTGTCCTACAGTATTTATTGTTTAGAATCTCTAATTATAAAAAGGAGAACAACAAAACTCTTTGGTCAAATGCCAAACTACCTCTGACTTTTACATATCTGGGGGCCTTGAGTTATGCTAATCATCACCTTTGTAAAGGGCTTTCACACAGGAAGCTCGCAGAAGGAGGCAGAGAACAGATACAGGACCCAAGATGGGAACAAATTCCATTTCTGGACTCCAGCATTCTGAATATAAAGAATTCATAAACTGGCATCCTGAGTGCCAGACTTCTGGATAAAGAAACTATGGCACATCTATACAATGAAATACTATGCAGGTAAAAATGCAGTCGTGAAATTTGCCATAAATGAATGGACATGGTGAGTAGCTGAGTGACATGCTGAGTGAAATGAGTCAGAAGAAGGACAGATACAGAATGACTGCATTAATTTGTGGGTTTTAAAGAAAAACATGTATCCAAGGCCAGGGAAAATGGGGCCAGGAGGACATGTCAATGGTTAGATTCCACCACACGTATGTAGGGGTTAGAGGGTAAAGTAGAGAAGTGACCAGTTTGACAATAATAGTTGTGAATAGTAACACTAGACTAGAACCGAGTATCGAAAGTAGATCAAGGCATATGCATGATAACCCCTCAGTGTCTGTACTGAAAACCACAATGCACAAAAGGAGAGAGAAAGGGAGAAAGAGAGAAAGGGAGAGAGAAAGGGGAGAGAGTAAGTGAGAGAGAGAGAGAGAGAGAGAGAGAGAGAGAGAGAGAGAGAGAGGCAGGTTGTAGGGTGGGAGGGAAATGGAGCATCGGTGTTGGGAAATGTGCACTGGTGAGGGATGGCTGTTTGAACATTGTATGACAGATACCTACTTTTCTCCCCCTTCTTCCTCTTCCTCAAAACCTCCAAATAAAATCTGTTTTCACTTCACTGCTCATCTCCTCCTGAAATTCCTTTCTGTGAGACAGGACAAAGACCTGGAACCTCTGCGTAAGTCCACAGCCCAAAGGGTGGCTCTCTTTTCCTGCAAAGAGCACTCACTCCAGCCTGAGTCCAAGGCTCCCCAAGTGATCTAACTGTGGAAGAAGACAAAGCAGATGCCAGGTGTGGCTTGAAGGTCACCTGGTGGGAAGAGGGGGCTCTGGCCTATGCTGTAAAGGGGCTTATGAAAGACTATCAGTCCTTTCATAAGTCTATGCTGTAAGTCCTTTATACAGCCTATACTGTGAAGGCTCATCAGTCCTGATCTTCCCAGCTGGTCCCGGATGGTGGAGGAGGAACAGGAGAAAGTTACTGTCTCCCTCCTCTTCCCCCTCACTTAAGCCACCCTTGGGTCCACCAATTTCGAAGGGACTTACATATTTTGAATATCAAAATTACTTTATATTGGGTTGCAATTTTTATCTTTGAACAAAATAAAATATCATGGACATAAGTAAAATATAAGGAATGTGTATTCACTATCTGTAGGATACCAAATAATATTTGCGTATAACCATATTATTTATTTCATTTGTATATGTTAGCAATTTATTTAATTGATCTGTCAAATTCCAAAAAAGCTGAAACAAAATTATTCAGCTAATATTATTCTTCCTATATTTCCAGGCATTTCTGCTATATTTTAACTCCCAACTTAATTGCATAAAGAATATTTTTCATTACAAGTTTTGCTGACATTTTTTATGTCTCCTTTAATTTTTTTTCTGCTCCATATTCTCTCTTTTATCTTTTTTTTTTTTTTTTTTTGGGAAGGGAAGGGGATATACCAGACTTGGTTTTCAGAGAACCATGAGGTGCCAGGGATAAAACTTGGGTCTCTGTCATGCAAAACTTCTGTACTAGAGCTTTGCAGTATCTCTCCTGTTTCACTGAATTCTCTTTAATGAGTACAACTTCACAACATGGGCCATTCTGTTTAACCAATTCTCCATAGAGACTGAGTTATTTGTAATTTTAGCAATATGCAGCAATATTTTTATCCTAAACATCTTTAGGTATATTACTTTTAACTCGTTTGTCATCAACAGACTTTATTTTTAAGATGGAGAAAATGAAACCAAAGTAAATTTATTAGTTTTTCTTTTGGGGGGACTGTGGCGTTTCCAAGCTGTGCTCATGGTGTCTGGTTTGTGTCCAGGAGCTGCAGTCAGTTATATTCAGCTCAACTGTGTAGTTCTGATAGGCTTATGCTGTACTGGGGAAAGCATGAGCTGTACTGTCTGTTCTGTACTGCATGAGCTGTACTGTTTGTTCTGTACAGCATGAGCTGTACAAAACTTAGGGCTTCTACTATGAGGCATGGATCCCCACCCTTAGAACTATCACACCAACCCCAACAATTGTATCTAAGACATTTTTGGAGTTTTTCATTAGCCAGGACTCATATATAGATATATAAATATAAAATTATATATCACACATACTTGATATTTCTTAAAATCAAACTTTTCCTCTCAATCCACTCTTATAGTCCTTGACACTTGGGGCTCAAAAGGGTGGAAAAAAAACTATGTTGAGCAGCTTTCTTTAAGTTAGAAATTAAATATTAGTGATAAATGCAGAGAATGATTCACCATATAACTGAGAGCAAACTGTTTATTCAGGCTAGAAGAAATCTTGCAGATGGTACAAAGACAACTTTGACATTTAATCCAGCAGCATGAAACTGAATGAAATCAGAGGGACTTTGAAATTACAGTTCCATATGGCTGCTGTTATAGAAAATCACTAGGGACTGTTATCTAGTTTGTTGAACACTACTTATTATAAAAAGTTATTATCACCCAAGGAAAGAAGAAAATAATTGATTGCAAAGATAGATACTCCATTGCTGTAATTCAGATGAAATCACTGGCATATTAGTCACACAGAAGAGGACACCATCTCTGGCCTTTTCTCATTCAGTTATTAATGGAGGTTATTTGATAAAAGGCCAGAAGGGATCAACTACTTTGAACAAAATAAGTGCCAGTGACTCTCAGAGAAGCAGGTGCTAATGAATAAGGTGGCAAAGCAAAGTGAGGTGTGGAGACGGTGTGGATACGCAGCATGAGTGAACCAGTTTGGGTGTCATAGCCCTTTTTGGACAAAGAAAAAAAATAAAACTATCACAGACTTCAAAAATGAGTTTTCCTGCCAGGGAAACTATAAATAAGGTTATTTTGGTGGAAGGGAAATATGACATTTCTTTGAGAGTGATTCCTGCTTTAGATAAGTTACTTGGGTGAATAAGGAGTTTAAGATGAGAATAGAACTGTCCTAGAGAAAGCCTTACACCCACATATTATGGGATGGAATTCCATTAGATGGTCCCTTTGAATCAGAAACTTCCTTAAGCCTCTGTAGCCTGTCATACCTGCAGCACATACCTGTCATACCTGTCAGTGGGAGTAGCGGTGTCAGAGAAGGATCAGAAAAGCCCACCTTATATAGAATGACTGCATTCATTAGTGGTATATAAATATATACTAGTGCTCTACTAATTATGGGAAATGCTAATGCCACACTAGAACTGAACATTGAATGTACACAAAGGGATTTACATGATAATCCCTAAATGTCTATAGGGCAAGCCACATATGTGTGTGAGAGAGAGAAAGAGAGATAGAGAAAGATATATATATATATATATATATATAGAGAGAGAGAGAGAGAGAGAGAGAGAGAGAGAGAGAGAGAGAGCAGAATAGGAATAGTGCCTGCTATAGAGGCAGGCTGGAGGAGGGGGTAGGGAATTGGGGACATTAGTGGTGGGAATAGGGCACTGGTGGAGGGATGGGTGCTGGAAAAATGTATGACTGAAACCCAATAATGAACATTTTTTAATTGTATATCTCAAGGTGGTATAATAAAAAAAATTTTTTAAAAAGCCCACCAAAACTTTTATGTCAGCCCAGTTCTACGCTCAGGGCCTTTGCTGGATTGTTTTCTCTGACTTAACGAAATCCATCTTTTCCCTTAACGGATACATGTCATTTCTTTTTCTTGATGGTTGAGTTAGCAGTAATTTAGTTTCGAGGCTTGCGTGGTTGTGATTTATCTTTATAGTGTGTGCGTTATCACAGTGCAACTGCCACCTCAATGCTAAACCAGTCCAGAGTCTTCCCAGGCCAAAGCTTAAGGGTGAAGGATGGGTGAGCTGGTCAAACTCTTAGGGCTCTTGCGAGTTCTGTAAGCAACCAAATCATTACACACTGCATAACCATTTCTTTTTTAAACTAGGAAGGTAAGAGTAGCTAGCTCTTTTCCTTTATCCTCTCAATGTTAAAACTCTTAAACACCTTTACTCAAAAGGTCTAGGATTTAGCATAAAATATCCAGTTAACTAGTTTCCTTCAGTAATGTTAACATTGTTATATCTCCAAACATAATAAAAATGCTTTCAACTGTAGTAGAAAAGTCACTTTCCTGTATATATTGTCTCATCAAAAAAGATGTTCATTTTTCACTTCTTTAAAAATTTTTTTTGACATTTTGCATCCACACCTGGTGGTGGTCAGGGCTTACTCCGTTCTCTGTCCTCAGGGGGATTACTCCTGGAGGTGCTTTGGGGACAGTATGTGTTGTGGGAATCAAATCGGGTCAGCTGTGTGCAAAACAAGTGCCTCACCAGCTCTATTATTATTCCAGCCCCCACCAATTTTTTGGCATTGTCAACTTAAAGGTTTATTTGTTCATTGAACATTTGTTCTCTCTCTCTCTCTCTCTCTCTCAGTGGGAGGCACACACTGGTAGTGCTCAGGGCCTCTTCCTGTATCTGTGCTCAGATATCACTCCAGGTGAAGCTTTGGGAGACCATACAGGATGCCAGGGATCTAGTCTAGGTTGGTCATGTGTAAGACAAGCACTTTATCCACTATATTTTCTCTCCAGCCTTATGATAAGAGCATTTAACCTGAGATCTAGTCTTAGATTTTTCAGAATTGCTATTTATAGGCACAGGCTGTACAGTTGCTCTCTAGCACTTTTGCATCTTGCACAACTGATCACAGTTTTTAATTGAGACATCACAATTTACAAAGATATTCATGTTTGAGTTTCAGGCAAACAATGCTCCAACACTGATACTTTTACCAGTGTCCACTTTCCTTCACCAGTGTCCCCAGTTAGCCTCCCATCCCCAGGCTGCCACCATGGCAGGCACCTTAGTTTTCTTCTCCTCTGCACACTGTAGTTTATAAAACTACTACTGATAGGGTTTTATGCACAACACCTGACCACCTTTCAGCACCACCCCCTCCTCTAGAAGGACACTTCTCTTTACCCTCGTTTCCTTCCCTGTCCTATGCCTGCTCCCACCCCTCCCTACCACTCCCAGTAGTAAGCTTCCTATTGAAACCCAGTCTAATATCACTTTTTTTTAAAAAATAGGAACATCCCTATACAGTTCTTGGCACCAAGGGGCACACATAGTGATACTTGTCTCAATGGTACAGGTCTGTGGTTTTGGTGCCTTAGCCAGGCAGATCCAGGGCTACCAAGTCCACTCCAGAACTGGGCCACTAAGGTCACACTACAATGCTTTGGGGTCACCGGGCCACACTCATAATAGTGTGATGCTAAGGATTTAATATGAGTAAGGCATGTGCTCTATCCCATTTGAGAAATTTCCCAGGCCCTGTAGCTGAAATCATACAGCTTTTGATGTACAAGTTCCCTGTATTATCTCACTCTTAATTATGACAACATTGACCTTTTTCTAGTACAAGTTTATTAACATCTTATACATCAGTAAACTAGGGCTCTGAGATGCAAGTAATTTGTCCAGACTATATAATCAACAAGTGAAGAAGTGGGAGTTTGAGCCCCTGTTGACTCCAAAGCCCAGTACTTTATGAGAGCTCACTAACTATGAGCATGTAGCATATTAAAAAAATTATGGCTAGCTTATAGTGCAGTTTTTATATTCCAGAAACTACTCTAAGAACAGTAACATGCCAATTCCTTACCAAAACTTATTGAGAATGTTGTAGCCTTGGTTCTGTTTCACAGAGGGGAAACAACCTTGATGAATCAGGATATGAATCAGGAAGTTACTATTATCATTTTTTAGGCAGCATGGTTTACAATGGTGTTAATGTTTTATGTTAATGTTTGATGTTATAATGCCCTAGAATACAATGCCATTGCATTCTAGAGCATTATAACATCTCTCCACCACCATTCCTGGGTCTCCTTGCATTTCTCACCCATTAGCAGATTCCATTCTGCAGGCAGAATCTGAATATCCCATTCTTTTATACCTTATCTTCATCAATCTCAATTCCCTTGCTCTTCAAATGTTCACCCTTGAATCAAAATATCCTGCGCCAGTGCTCTAGCATCAATTAGGGGGCCCCTCCCTGCACTCCTTATAGGTACTGCCTTATTTCCTAGCAGTAAGTGAGAGCCACTGCCAACAGTTTACCCCAGCAGCCTTCACGGGGAGATTGTTCCTGGATTATGGCTGACTTTTCCTTAAAGATGTCCAGGATGAGATGCACATCACCTGTTGTCCGAGAGGGTAGCTGAGGGCTAATGACTGATGGATACAGCCTGCTGACCTCTAAACAAATTTGGCGGGAACAGGGCACACCTCAGGACCTCTTGATGCTAGATTCTGAAATCATGCATTGTTTCGTTTTTGTCCTGTTGGGTCTTGCTTTCTATTATCTCTCAATTTTTGTGAGAACCTTTTCATAAAAATTCCAATTTGGGGTTCAGCTTCTAGGGATCCTGACCTAAGATTCCCACCAACTTATTATTCTCCTATTTTGTTACAATGGCATGATCCCTCTCCTACTCAAGTCCAAAGCCTCCTCCTATATTGCAAGCCCCATGCTGCTCTCCACAAGAATTCTACACAATCAATAATTCTTTTTTCTTCTTTAGGTTCCTTCCCATCAGAAATGAAGAAGCAGAAGTTATTTCTGTCTTTAAAAGTAAGCCCTTTCTCAACCCATCTCCTTTCCAGATTCTGCCTCTCTTCCTTTTCACAGAGAAACTTCAGTATTAAGCTATTGGTGTTTTAAAATTATTTCTCATGCCTAGATTTCTCTTTCACATTTAGAATGCAAAGTCTGCATTATGGAAAGAATAAAGATTTTGGAAGACTCAAGATGGGGCAAGAAGGAAGCTAATCTTTAAGGAGGCGCCTGCCTCTTTACTGTTATTTTAAGCTCCTATGGCATATGAGCTGGCGGTTGCTGCCCCATGGTGTAGTTGACATGTATCTCCTCCATTTCCTCACCTCCTACTCCTTTTTCAACCCACTCCAATCTGCTTCCTTTGCTGTCACTTGATCTCTGACCTCCATGTTGTTAAATCTAATGGACACCATTCAGGTCTCATTCTACTAGATCCCTTCTCTTCCCCCCCTCCCCCACACACATTTTCTTTTTCTTGGCTTCTTTGTATTACTTGGTTCTGTCTTACTGCTCCCATTTGGATCCTTTAATATTGAGGGATGGGGTAACTCAGCTTGGAAAAACGTGTGGTTCCAGGCATAAAATCTGAGCCTCCTGTATGCAAAGCATGTACTCAGTTGAGTTATGGCTCCTCTTACTTTCAACACCCATTATGTTAACTCTCAGAGATACAGAGATATGAATAAAAACTATTTATTTTTCTATTCCGCATTCATCCTATTCAATGTTATAACTCTCCCAGGTTTTAATTAAGCAATTCTTCAATGGATGCCCAAATATTCAGACCAAATTTCACTCAACAATTTATTCATGTTCAGCAGCCTTTGCTACATCTTCATGTGGATCCTTTCACTATGACAAACAGAATATGTCCACAATCAAGCACGTACTTTTTCTACCCACACTGCTCTACTCCAATAGCCTTAAGAAATGGCACTACCACCCACATAATTTCTCAAGTCAATAATTTGTGAGTCAGTTGTTATTTCTCTCTATTCACTGCTCAACTACTTCAATATCTTTAATGTCTCTCAAGTACATCATTTCCTTCTTTTTCACCCATTGTTGTATAGTGCTAGATACTTCACATTTATTGTCTAAAATATTTCAATAAACTTTTTATTGATTAAGGATTAGTTGCAAGAAGTAGAAATCACTTTAGTTTTTAGGGATTTACTTCAGGAAACAATGAACTCAAACAATTTGAAAGGACTAGAAGACTGTGAACAAGGGTTTTACAAATAACATTCAGAGCAATCCCACTAATCCCTGTGAGTCAGGGAACCATCTCTGAACTGTTGACTCTAAGAACATGATGTTAAAGTGACACAGGGCTCACAAATCTAGCAAAGCTGCCTACTGTTGCCATTTTATGGGTGACTGACACTGCACTGCAAAAACAAGCCAATGTACACAACGAAACCTGGTTTCTGGAACCACCTTCTAAACTTCCATGTAGCATAAAAATGATGGAATTCTGACACTCCAAACCTGAGCTATACAATCTGCTCTTCTGTATCCTGTTTAGTATAGGAAGGTATGTTTGAGGAAGGCCAACTTGGAACTAGCCAACTCCTAGATCAACCCAGCTTCTCATCTGTCCCCTTATTTCACTTCTGGCCATTTCCTTTTCCGCTACCTGAACAATGCTTTTTAAAAGCACAAAACAGATCATGAAATCCTCTTTAAAACTCATTGAATAAACTGATGCAATTTTCCATTGCTTTGAAAATATGATCTAAATTCTTCATAGTGGCCTAAAAGGTCATACCTAGTGTTTATAGTGTTCTGACTATGTGCCAGGCACTGTACTAAGCGATTTTTGTGATTAACTTTTCAGCATCACCATTTTGGAGGTCAGGCAATCAGACGTTCTGACTCCATGGCCTGTGCACTTAGCTCTGGATGACCCTACTCCATTAAGAGAGGTCCTGGCGCTCTCTCTGGTCTTATTTCTTATCACTCCCTCTCTTACTCCCTCTAACTGCCCATGTTGGCCAACTTGCAGAGGATGTTATACTTTCTCTTGCCTCTTAAACTTTGCCTTATATATACTTACTTTCTGTCCATCTTATTCTCTTTCTCTTGTCTGCTTATACTCCAGAATAACTCTACCAATATCCATTCCTCTAAGAAGGCTCTTCTGATCAAATCTCCCAATTACCTCCACTCTGTCTCCTGTAGTTCAGCCCTGCACACGCGTGGAATTACTTGCTCTTTTAAATATCAGTGGCTCTTGTTGTTTCTCTCCCTCTTTCCCCACAGACAGCATGATGACAGTTACTCTGCCTGCCGTATTTATCATCTCCAGGTACCTAACATTTTTGCCTACCACAAAATACGTAAAAATTATAATTTAATATAAATAAGCATGAGCTTATTAATATTAGCATAAATAAACAAAATAAGGGAAAATAGATGTTCAAATGTTTAAAAGAAGAGTGACAAAAATAAAAGTTTTAATACAAAGTATGACTCAAATAGTCATTAAGGGAAAGGAATGTTTGGTGGCCTCATCAATCTTTCATGTTAATTTAGGTGCAAATTGCAGAGGCTGATGGGCATGAGACAGCAGCACAACTGATCCCAGCCAAAGCCCTGCTTTTCACTCTGTGTCCACCTAGGACTCCAACTATGCACTCCAGAATTAGATCTGAATCCATTACGCTATTAGATCCATGGGCAATTACTAAATTTTGAGGAGATTGGAATGGGGAAGGGAAATATATTTCACGTTATGTGGCCAAAATTCATATATATTCCCTTTATATGTTTCTGTCTATTCTCAAAACACACATTTTCTCTCTATGTCTCTCTCTCTCTCTCTCTCTCTCTCTATATATATATATATATATATATGTGTGTGTGTGTGTGTGTGTGTGTGTGTGTATAGAGATATTGCCTGGGTTAAATATATAATATTAAATATTTTTTTATTGTGTCACCATCACTCACAAACTTGTAAAGATATATTTGATTGAGTTTCAGAAACACAATGTTCCAACACAAATCCCTTTACCAGTATCCACCAATGTCCCCACTATCCCTCCTACCCCCAGCCTGCCTCTGTGGTAGTCATATTTAGTGTTCCCTTCCCAAACTTAATCCCCTTAGTGACATCCTTCCTACTGAAGACCAGTTCTTCTGCTTTTCATTTGGGTTTGGGCATTTGACACTCCCCTCAGAGGTTTCTTTATATCTCACATATGAGAGAGATCATTTTTTGTCTTTTCCTCTCTCTCTGACTAATTTCAATAAACATGACACTCTCCAGATCCTTCCATGTAGTGGCAAATTTCATTACTTCATCTTTTCTTATGGCCAAGTAGTGTTCCATTGTGAATATATACCATAGTTTCTTTATCCAGTCATCTGTTCTTGGATGTATCTGGCTTGTTTTCAGGAATTGGCTATTGTGAATGGTGCGAAATGAATGCAGGAAAGCAGATATCTTTTCTTCATTGTGCGTTTTGATCCTTGGATACATTTCTAGGAGTCAAGGGCCACTTTTGATTCCAGTCAACTGATCTTTATTTCTTCTCCATACTTCAGCCTTCCCATAGCCCCTTCTTTCCAATAGAGGCCACCCTCTTTATGAGTGTCCTGCAGAGGGTGTGCTTTTCTTTGGGTAGGTAGAAGGGCAATATTAACATTCTCTATTTCTTCAGGGACCATCTTTATAGTCATCCCGTGCTCAATCACAAAGTTTCCTCCTTGGAACTCACTTCCTTTAATGAGCAGGCTGGATGGCAAAAAGAGCAAGGTGATTGGTGGAATAGGATATGGAAAGTCCAAGGAATCGAGATTGCACACCAAGGTGGGTGGAAGAGAAAGGACTTTATTTGCACAGACCAAAAGTTCAGGTCACCCTGGCAACTATTGGCACTGAATAAAGGGTCCACTCTGCTTTTATGTCTTCAGGTGTAGAAGCAAAAAAGCAAGCAAGCAGGTTTACGTAAGCTAAGTTGAGTTACGTTGACAAGGTTATAAAGAACAAAGGGTTTTACTTAGACCTGACTGTTCTAATATGGCTGTCTCACTCTGGTGGTTTGGGCCTCTTTATTCACAAAATCCGTTTTTTTATTCACAAAAACCTCCTTCCCAACAACCAATGCTTGTCAATTTTACCAGTGTGATTTTTGTGCCTGACCCCCCACTCCCCACTCCATGAGGGCTGCCATTTTTGTTCCTGATGTGTTATCAAGGTGGCCAAAAAGATGAGAGTCCTTGTTGGCACTCATCTCAAGAAGCATGCCTAAGTGACTCAGATCATAGAACTTCTTCCTTGATGTAGTGAGGAAGTGCCCTCCCTCTTCTACTATTCTAAGCCATAGGATTCAGTGCTCTGGGTAAACATTTTTCAAAGCGAAAACTTGAGATGGAAGAAATATTCCTAGCATAATGAAATTTGGAACTAAGTATGGTTGTGATATTACACACAGATCCCCACTTTCTTTGTCAATGGATGGGAATGTTAGGGAAGCAGGAGAAGGTGGTAGGAATATCCTCAAAGGTAAAGGGGAGCCAAAATTGTCAGTGCACTGAAAGTTAGAAGGTTGGATACTTCGTGGGCTTTGCATGGGGTAAGTCTGCTTATATGTGGATATAGCCAATGTGGCAAAGCGTGTCTGCCACATCACAGTCCGCAACATCTCAGAGTCAGGTAGGAGACCCTTGGGTGGTGCTCTTATATGGCTGCAGAAGAATAAGGAGTTCCTACCAATTCCCAGAAATAAAGGTGCAGAAAGAACTTAAGGTATAGAGGTCTGTGTAACAAAGAGGAGGCCATTGAGGGTGGGTTACATATGGTCTACATGCAATAGTCCCTACACCAATTTGTTCAATAAACCAGTTCAGTCACCTGACAGCAAAAGAGAAGGAGAACAGCATTTTCCCTAAATAGTATGCGTCCATGCATGAAGGACTCAAAACATTCCAATCCAAAAAGCAAGGAAGGACAACAGAGAAAGAAGAACTTGCTTTGAACTGACCAACTCTTTACCCTATAGAAATGGTTGCAAATTAAAAGCAAACAACAACAGCAACAAAAACAGCAATCAAACAAACAAAAACTCTTTAATGTCTCTAATTTTTCAACTTTAAACTGTGCCATTGACTTGATTTGGTCTCAACCTACTAATAATACTAATGCTCCTAAATTGCCTGGGAGCACTCACCTGGGTCCCTGCAAGTTTCCTTTAGATGCATCCCATTTTAAATCAAAGGTTACTTCTGGATCTCCCCTGAGGGCTACTATAATTGCAAGATACCATTTAGCAATAACTCAGGACACTTTGAAAAACTAGGCTTGTTACTTAGAAGATCTGCAACTAACACAGCACATGATGGCCAACAAAGTGAGATTACTGGCCAAATTACTGGCCCAGGGATTTGTTTTTGGGGACAGTTTGGAAGTTTAGGGTTTTCTGAGTGTTTTTATTTGCCACTTCAAAACTTGAGGTATGAATATAAAGCTAGGGAAAGGAGGCAAAAGAAGTAGAAATGGCAAAGGAAAGCTGAGTCAATCAAACTGACCAGCTACCTGATTACCCCAAGATTTGTAACATAAAGGAAGTCAGGTTGGTAGGCAATCAGGCATCCATCTCCACAGCTAGCTGAGTGCTTGATCAGCTCTTTTGGAAGTGGACAACTCTTTGATATGGTTGTCAAGTAGAAGTCAAACTAGAAGTCAACTCCAGGAGCTCTCATTCCTTCCCTCTTTCTGGATTATTCTGAATAGAGAAAACTAGTGGAAAACTAGCAGAGCTGTGCAACAGGCCAGACGACCCTCCCTCCACCCACTCCATGAGGGCTGCCATTTTCCACATCTGGACCTCCCTCTCGTCAGAACTCCATCCAGCAGATGAGCCTATCACAGCCCTGCTCGCACGGTGCTTGCAGCCGTGCGGTTCATCAATAAATGCTGTATTTAGAGGTGACTACAAGAGTATGCCACACGCATGGCAAGCCTGGCAAGCTGCCCGTGTCATATTTGATATGCCAAATACCAGTAACAATTATGTTAGGTCATTCCCATGACCTAATATAATGGTTTGAGGCTCTTTATGTTCCTGGAGCGAGCGGATGTCTTTGGGCTATACTAGCATGAGACAGGACATATGGAGATGTTACTGGAGCCCATTCGAGCAAATTGATGATGAACGGGAAGATAGTGATAGCTCGTGCCCACCCAGGGACGCCAAATGTCGGGCGCTCCGCTGTCCCCGACAGTGCCGGGAAGCGAGTTCCCTTCTACCCGGCCGGCGAGGAATGGATGAACACTCAGGGATCCGATGAGGTTTTAAAAAGACTTTACTTATCACAGGTTCAGGCATACAAATCAGCAAAAGGAAAAAACCCGATGCTTAGGATTCCAGGCTAGAACCCCAGCCACGTGTAGCCAAGATGGCGACCACCACGTGAAACTTCCAAGGGGAATAAACGCCTCACAAGGCGAGATCCCACCGGAAGAAGAAGCCCGGGAGAGCGGGAACCGGCAAATTTATACCCCCCCCAACTCAGACCTTCCTCCCATTGTTATGGAAAGCAGGGAGGGTCCAATGCCCTCAGGTAACCCTCCCTGCATCTCACCTAGGGCCTTTACTGTGCTAATGTTTTGAGCCGGGAAGGGAAGGCCTTTGAAATGTAGAGAAGGGGGTTTCTGAGATGGCATGTCACTGTACCAAAGATCAACACCAATGCCAGTTAAATATTTCTCCAAGCCTTCACAAGTCTCCTCTACTTCATTGTAGTTTTATATTTTATCAGGGTGCCATGCTTGTTTGTTTGGAAGCAAACAGCATTTCTCTCTGGTCTAATTACTTAGGTGTCCTTACGTGGCCAGGCTAATATGCTGGTAAGATCTAGCTAGTCCCACGATGATTGTGATAGCATGGGAGAATATTTATACCAGCTAGTACAGCATACATGGTCGGATAAACTGCCACATTTAGACTACCCCCTTATCTACGGAGTGATCTCAGGGAGGCAATCCAGAGCAGATGCAGCGGCCCTTAGGAGTCCTGCAACAACTCCCCTGATTAGTTTACTAATAAAAATTGAAAAGGTGGAAAAAAAATCTCCCCCCACCCCCCCGCCAGGTGTGTGCGTGATCCCCGCGCTCTCCGGGACCCAAACTGCCCCAGGGAAGAGCGGAAACTCCATCAACGGAACCAAGGCTAACTGCCTTGGTTTCACTGCGTAGAACCTTGGGCGCTGCGCTCCTGGGACCGGCTGAAAATCTCCCCCCACCCCCCGCCAGGTGTGTGCGTGATCCCTGCGCCTCCAGCGGACCCAAACTGCCCCAGGGAAGAGCGGAAACTCCATCAACGGGAACCAAGGCTAACTGCCTTGGTTTCACCGAGAACCTTGGGCCCTGCGCCCCGTAATCATCCCAAAACTCAAAACCGCTGGACGCTAGCGCGGTCCCGCGAACCTTTTACTACCTATCTTGCATGAGGTACCACTGAACCTTGGTTCCTAACATCCTTGCTACCCACCCAAACTCCGCAAACAGACCAGACACCTACTAACTGTACTATCCTGTCATCCAAGACCCCACATTTGCAACCTACAATAGTCAAAATGGTAAGGCAACGCAAAGTTCCATCCAGCTCTGTGAGTGAAGTCACTAGTCCAGATGAGCCAAGCAATACCAATGAGTTATATAACCTCTCTGATAAGGAATTTCGGGAAGAAATGTTAAGGAGTCATAAGGAATTCAAAGAAGCAATGGAATGCAAACTCAATAAAATACAAGAGGACATGATAGAAGAAGTGAGGAAAATGCAAATGGAAATGACATATATTAAAAATGAGGTAAATGAAATGAAAAACACAGTGGAAAGCCAGCATAGCAGAATAATAGCTACTGAAGAAAGAATTAGTGATCTCGAAGACGCCGCTCCAAAGATTCTCTACACAACACCAGAAGATAGAAAAAAAGACTCACAATTACCGAACAGACAACAAGAGATAATCGGGATGAAGCCAGAAGAAACAACATACGGATCATTGGGGTCCCAGAAGGGCAAGAAGAAAAACCCTGATGAAGAAGAAACTGTCAAAGCCATCATTGCTGAGAAGTTCCCGGAACTAAAAAAACTGGCCTCAAGATCCAGGAGGCCCGTAGGGATACCTGCTAAAAGAAACCCCAACAAGAATACTCCAAGACACATCTTAATTAAAATGACAAAAACTATAGATAGAGATAGAATACTGAAAGCAGCAAGATCAAAGAAGGAAATCACATACAAAGGAACATCTCTAAGATTTACAGCAGACTTCTCTGATGAAACACTCCGAGCAAGAAAACAATGGTGGGATATTGTGAAAAGGCTGAATGAACTGCAGGCCTCACCAAGAATTCTTTACCCGGCCAGACTCACATTCAGATATGAAGGAAAGATACACAACTTCATGGATAAGCAACAACTCAGGAACTTCATGGACTCAAAACCAACCTTAAAAGAAGGACTGAAGGGTCTACTGTAATACGACCAAACCCATAAGCACAACAAGCTCAAACAGAAAGATGGCACAAAAATCCGATGACAATAATCTCTCTCAATGTCAATGGTCTAAATGCACCAATTAAGAGACACAGAGTAACAAAATGGATTAAAAAATTGAACCCAACATTCTGCTGTCTACAAGAAACACATCTGAATAATCAGAACAAACACAGACTCAAAGTCAAAGGTTGGAAGACCATTCTCCATGCAAACAATTCCTCCAAAAAAGGCTGGTGTGGCCATATTAGTATCAGATAATATAGACTTCAGGCTGAAAAAGGTTAGAAGGGACAACGAAGGCCATTTCTTATTACTTAAGGGGTATGTACACCAGGAAGAAATTACACTACTAAACATATATGCACCCAACGAGGGGCCAGCAAAATACATAAAACAACTGCTAAGAGACCTCAAAGAAGACATTAACAGTAGCACAATAATAGTTGGAGACTTCCAACACTGCTCTATCAACGATGGATAGATCAACAAGACTGAAACTCACCAAGGAAATATTGGCCCTGAAGGAAGAAATGGAAGAAAGAGAGCTAGTAGATATATACAGGGCTTTTCATGCCAAAAAAGCTGAATACACATTTTTCTAGTGCACATGGAACATTCTCCAAGATAGACCACATGCTGAGCCACAAAGCATACCTCAATAAAATTAAAAAGATAGAAATTGTGTCAGCCATCTTTTCAGACCATGATGCACTGAAAATGGAAGTTAACCGCATACAGAAACAGGGAGTCAAACCAAACACCTGGAAACTGAACAGCCTACTCCTGAACAACAAATGGGTCATAGAAGAAATCAAACAGGAAATCCAAAGATTTCTGGAAACAAATGAAAATGAAGACACCAACTATAAGAACTTGTGGGACACGCCAAAAGCCGTGTTAAGAGGGAAATTTATAGCTCTGCAAGCATTCATCAGGAAACAAGAAAGGGCCCACATAAATAACCTGACTACACAGCTGAAGACATTAGAGAAAGACCAACAAAAGGAGCCCAAACCCAGGCAGAAAAAAAGGAAATAATAAAACTTAGAGAGGAAATCAATGAGTTGGAAACCAAAAAAACAATCCAAAAGATTAATGAAACCAAGAGCTGGTTTTTTGAAAAAAAATAAACAAGATTGACAAACCATTGGCAAGACTTGTAAGGACAGGGAAAGAGAGAACCCAAATAAACAGAATCAGAAATAAAAAGGGTGACATCACAACAGAAACCACAGAAATCAAAAGATCATCAGAGATTACTTGAGAGCCTGTATGCCGTGAAACATGAGAATCTAGAAGAAATGGATCAATTCCTGAAGTCCTATAACCTCCCACGGCTGAAACCAAAGAAGACCTCCAATACCTGAATAAGCCTATCACCATCGAGGAAATAGAAACAGTAATTAAAAGTCTGCCCAAACACAAAAGCCCAGGTCCAGACGGGTTCACTGAGTGAACTCTACCAAACCTTTAAGGAGGACCTACTGCTAGTCCTTTCAAGCTTTTTCAGGAAATAGAAGAAACAGAAACACTCCCAAACAGCTTCTACGAGGCACATATCACCCTGATACCAAAAGCAGGAGAGAGACAACACAAAGAAAGA